>CM017197.1:984268-993433 GCA_004837865.1 Musa balbisiana
TTTTTTTTTTTTTTTTTTTTTTTTTTTTTTTTTTTTTTTTTTTTTTTTTTTTTTTTTTTTTTTTTTTTTTTTTTTTTTTTTTTTTTTTTTTTTTTTTTTTTTTTTTTTTTTTTTTTTTTTTTTTTTTTTTTTTTTTTTTTTTTTTTTTTTTTTTTTTTTTTTTTTTTTTTTTTTTTTTTTTTTTTTTTTTTTTTTTTTTTTTTTTTTTTTTTTTTTTTTTTTTTTTTTTTTTTTTTTTTTTTTTTTTTTTTTTTTTTTTTTTTTTTTTTTTTTTTTTTTTTTTTTTTTTTTTTTTTTTTTTTTTTTTTTTTTTTTTTTTTTTTTTTTTTTTTTTTTTTTTTTTTTTTTTTTTTTTTTTTTTTTTTTTTTTTTTTTTTTTTTTTTTTTTTTTTTTTTTTTTTTTTTTTTTTTTTTTTTTTTTTTTTTTTTTTTTTTTTTTTTTTTTTTTTTTTTTTTTTTTTTTTTTTTTTTTTTTTTTTTTTTTTTTTTTTTTAATATTATCGACTATATGCCATTCAATAAAAACTCTAAAAGCAATAATTTCTTTTGTCTAGTCCAATCAATATCAATCCAATAACAAATAATTCCCACATATGAGTACATTTGTTAGTGTTCGCTCCGAATATCAACCTTAATAGAAACACAAAAATATTTTTTTTAAAGAATATATAAAGTGCGTGCAAAAGTGATATGAAAATTCATTATGAGATATGATTTAAAACCTATTGATAATAATCAATAAATCTAACTTTTCCATCAAAATTCTAAAAAATAAATATTTAACAAAAATAAATATAGCTAATGTTTCATAATTTTTCAATAGAAAATAAAAAGTGAGATCAGTAGGGTACCCAAAAATTTACGTTTGATTTTTTTACCATACCAACTTATGATGGATGTTTCTTCACGATATGTTTTCAGAATATTCCATATATTCTTCCTTCTTTATATTTGAAAATATGCAAGGCACCATCAATGTTTCAGACTTTTTTGAAATACAATTTGAAGAGTTTGGTCATCATATCTTCTTCCTTTTATATTTTTAAAACCAATCATATCAACGTCTCAACATCGATATTGATATGTTGGCTTTCTTGAATTACTAAGATTGGATTTTCAAAAGCCTCCTCGATGGTGAAGTGATAGCTTCCACTTGTCATCGGATTAAGAAAAGAGTATCGGAGCGTTCAAACTTCAATAAGTGCTTAATCAATGATGCGATAAATGATAAAAGATTTTTGGGGTATCTATAGGGTTTTTAATTTTTTTTCTAAAATTTCTCCATAACTAGCTTTTATTTGCTTATGGGAAGGACTAGTTTATTTTCTAATTTTTAATATTTTTAATTATAAAATAACTAAAGTACCCCTAAATATAGCTATTTATATGGGAGAGACAAATTGGTCATTTGACGCTCATTCGATTGTTGGGCGAAGCACGGATTATTGGGCCCAATTGTTTAAGCCCAACTATCCATCAATAACCTATTTGATCGAGGTTTTTTTTATATAAAATACCATTAGATAGATGGTTTAAATAGGAAGCGGAATCGTCAATTCCAAGATCGTTGATTCTAATTTTTTAAACCTAAGAACATGAATTAAATCACCCTTAGTCAATTCCGATTTAATTTGTAATCAACGAACCATGGTTTGATTCAATTCAAATCCGTCATATTTATACCTAACTAAATGCAATGATTCAGTTGTGATTCAAACCAGTCATAACGGGTTCATTGTGATTCAGTTAGGACTAGTTATACATGCATTGTGATTTTTCATAAATGAGTTACACTATAGTTGTTCAGCACATTTAGATCATTTGGGGTTTCGCTATGTGTTTGAAAAAGGAAATCACAGAAGGATAGGCAAGATAAGGAAAATAAGAGATTTGATGAACCACACACTTCATCAAAATAAAGCTGATCCTTTTCGTCGGCCACAAGTTTACTTGTCGCCTAACTCATTTTTACTTTTAAATGCAGATTCATTCATAATGGACTACTTAAGGTAATTACAATCCAGATTCATAAAATTTATGGTTTCACTTATGCATATTCATATGTTATGCTATACTATAATCATTTTCTTGGGTTAAAATTTATTATTTACAAATCAAATGAGCTCTTGACCCGGTCAGCACTTGAATCCAAGTGAAATCAAATTAGTTTGACTTAAGCTCGATCCAACTAAAGTTGAATCAGATGAATGTCTGACCTGCCCAACACCTGATTGAACTCGCTTAACCGACTCTCGGGTCTCGTCACAAGGTGAAAGAAAGAGTAAGTGACTTCACTTGTTTCAGTAAAAAAAATTATATATAGCTTCAGCTATATTTCTATTTTTATTGAGAAGCATCACTAGCATAATATAGATGGAGAATTTGTCAATATAACCTGTAAGTGCAAACAATCATAATAATAACAAAAGTCATGATGTTAGAACTATTTAGCTATATGAATCTTTTACACTCTTATGTAAGACATTACTAGTCATGGAAAGAGAATTACAAGTAATAGAAAGAGATTTTGTTGATTTTAATTTGACTACATATGTTGTCTTACATAATACTCCTTCAAATCACCAACTAAACTCTCAAATACAATATTTGACTATCGAAATATAAGCTGGACAACTTGTTTTACCGTACGAACAAGCCTCAAGTTGTCAAGATAATGACTTTTAATACTGCAGTAAGGTTATACCTAACCAAATGCATTCAGATTTTGAGTTTATTTTGAGTTTGGAAATAAGTTACATTATAGTTTTATTTGACTCCTTTGGATCATTTGATGTTTTGATGGTGCTTGAAATGAAAATTATAAAGCGATACATAAAATAAGGAAACATTATTTTTTTAAATCTAATTTTTTAGTGGACTATATGAGGTTACGAGATAGGTTGATCCTTTGCGAATAAGTATCACAACATTACTGTATACAACTTAGACGAGAACAATTACGTTCCTTCCTGGCAATAGGTAGGGAATAAGAGATCTTTTGACTCCCCTAAAAATAATAAATATAAATATTACACTATGAAAGCCTATACATATCTTGTTAGATAGACATTTGATGATAGAGAAGCCTAGGATAGCAAATTAAAATAATTATGTAACATCAATTTTTTATGCTAAAAAATATCTAATCAATTTGTGGATCCAAAAGTCTCCTTTTAAGAAAAGGTATGTTACACTAGATATAACCTTATTCTAAGGTTTGATTTTATGGTTCATGTACCCAATGGTTTGACAAGATATTATTACCATTTAAGAAAAGTATTCAATTCATGGTGTAGAAATATTATATGAAATACTAGAGAAAAATATATGGAACACTAAATATACACAGCTTAATCTTGCATATCTATTGTTAAGTTCTTTATTGCAAGACTTATGCTAACAACTTAACAACCATTGATTAGAAAGAAGAATAACTTCAAAAATAAAAAATGAAGGTCGTATGGTTTATTAAGAATCAGGTATTATGTCGAAAAAACATTGAAGAAGTATCATAGTCGACGAAGAATAAAATTTACTAACAAATCATCTGATACAAAATTCTTCTATTATTTCTTGATCACTAGGATTTGAAGGAAGTGTTAAAAATTAGAAGCTATATATTATCTTGTCTTTGGCCTTGATAGTGTCTAGAAATCTCTAGCCCTAAAGTGATGATGGTCATTCTCATTATGCTTAAGATATTTATTTCAAATACACCATAGAACACATTGATCCGTGACGCAAGGTTGCGTGTTTGAATCACGTGGGGTTTAAACCCCCCCCCCCCCCCTCTTTTTTTTTACCATTTAGAACATTTTATCATTATAATTCCTAGCTTTTCGTTTTACTTTACGGAAGAATGAATTTGTTATCTAGACTCCCGATGAGATAGAGTAACCAATGTGTCTATAATATAATAATTTTATGTTGACACTACTATCTTATATAATCTACAAATTCTCATTATCAGAGTTTATAGCAATATCCTAACCAGATTATATAACTATCTTCTAGTTCTACAGAGAAATAGTATTGCTCAACCTTTTTAACTTCAACATTACATCGGTTTCTTAGTTGATCATCCGCAATCCAACTTTTGTAGAGAGCATATGAACACTACATTATGAATTCAACTCTTAGTTCTTAAATTATAAACAAATCTCTAGCATTTTTTTATATGTTCGATTTTAATATGATAAATAAATAAGAAAAAACAGCTTTGTTGTTGGCTATGGAGCTTCGATAGATCTCCATAAATTATCTCCACCAACAGCTAACCTTTTAGAATTTGAGCGATTAATCTATTAGTAAAATTGCTCCAGATGGATGCTGGTAGCCACCTTAGCTAGTTGACTTGGTCGCCCATATTTGAACATCAAGTTGCCGTGATGCCTCCTCCAAAGATTTTTAAGCTGGTTCATGAGAGAGGATGAGTCGCCCATAGGGGAGTTAAGGGCACCAAGGCATTGGAAATAGTCACCCAAGGCAAGCATTCTCTGTGTTAATTGGCGACTTGTGAGGATGTTGTACATTTGCTATGAGGCCTATTGTCGAAGGTGATTTGCATATTTCAATAAATGAAGTCAATGATGATTTCACAATCAGACAAATATGTAGTAGCAAATTCACAAGCAGGATAAATTAGATTGACATATACTTAGTTTTTGTTAGTGTATATGAACTTTTAACAAAAGCACATATTATGAAAAGAATAATGAAAGACCTACTACTGACATTATAGTTGATATTTGCATTATGCATAACTGCTCATGCTATGCATCATATGCCCAACAGAGAGTGAAATGTGAAAGAAATTTGGGACTTTATGTAAATAGGTAATGCAAACTCTTGTAGAAAAGGATAGATAACTTATGGATGCATCCCAATAGGAGTAGTCTGTCATTACCACTTTGAAGCATCTTACTTAGATAGATATTGATTTTATCGACCTTATAGAAAGATAGATGATTTTTGTCAAGGCCTAACGAGGAAGGAGAAAAGACGAAAGTAGTTAGATGATGTTGCAACATAAGAGGTCTTTCCAATGATCAAACACATAAGCGAAGAGTGCTCGAAAAATAATTTAATAAGATAATTATTCAAAGTACTAAAGGTTGTTACTTGCGGTTTCCACAAACCTTTCTAATTGAAAGTTTCATGCTAAAGGGCCTCGAAGAAAAAGATCTTCTTTGTTGAACTCGAGTTCCTCTCGGGGGTGAAATCTTTTGTTAACCATTTATTTTATTTTTTATTTTTAAAATAAATAATCATGTCATCAAACAAACAAATCATACTTATCCATCATGATAAACATAAGAGAAGAAAAAGTGATTATCAGTGACTTATGGATGGAACTTGTCAGTGAATTATTGACTAAAAAGAAATATGTTGTCGTAGAGTTTTTAATGAGTTAGAATAACTTAAATACATAAACCTTGACATTTTCTAATTTTTCAATCAATGGACGAAGAGTATCTTATGTATAGCATTATCATCTATTCAACTAGGACATAAGCATCAAATTTTCTGGAACTTGTTTGGTTCAAAAACTAATGCAAAAAAATGTGAGCTCCATTTGTTTTGAATAGATATATTTTATGTCTTTTCAAAAAAAAAATTTAAAAAAAATTATACTCTTCAGCACCATTATCAACTTATAAAAAAAAAAAAAAAAAAAAAAAAAAAAAAAAAAAAAAAAAAAAAAAAAAAAAAAAAAAAAAAAAAAAAAAAAAAAAAAAAAAAAAAAAAAAAAAAAAAAAAAAAAAAAAAAAAAAAAAAAAAAAAAAAAAAAAAAAAAAAAAAAAAAAAAAAAAAAAAAAAAAAAAAAAAAAAAAAAAAAAAAAAAAAAAAAAAAAAAAAAAAAAAAAAAAAAAAAAAAAAAAAAAAAAAAAAAAAAAAAAAAAAAAAAAAAAAAAAAAAAAAAAAAAAAAAAAAAAAAAAAAAAAAAAAAAAAAAAAAAAAAAAAAAAAAAAAAAAAAAAAAAAAAAAAAAAAAAAAAAAAAAAAAAAAAAAAAAAAAAAAAAAAAAAAAAAAAAAAAAAAAAAAAAAAAAAAAAAAAAAAAAAAAAAAAAAAAAAAAAAAAAAAAAAAAAAAAAAAAAAAAAAAAAAAAAAAAAAAAAAAAAAAAAAAAAAAAAAAAAAAAAAAAAAAAAAAAAAAACTAGTTGCCCCCACAACTATCCAACAATCTTTTTTGTCCAATTTTCTAAGTTCTTTCTCTTACCATCTTTCATTAAATTGAAATTTTAGTAACTAAACATATTACAAAAAAAAAATAATGATATTATTCTTTATTCGACACCAAAATGGTAATACAACATTACAGGAAAAAAATGAAGCTTCATAACACATGTACCAAGCAAAAATTTCAGATACTATAGTATTGACAAACTAAGAATTAGTAGTCAATGTTTATATATTTTTCAAAATAAGTAATAGATATCTTTTATATGCTTTCAGACCTTTCGAAAAGAATTTTATATTTTTCAACATCATTTCTAGCTTATAAGAAAAAGTATCATTATTACTAAAAAATAATGATACATTTTCTTATTTTTAAGACACTAAAATGATAATACAACATTATATTAAAAAAAAGCTTCATAACTAATTGTAGATATATGTCATAGATGTGTTCATTTTATTACCTACCTGCTAATTGTTCTCTTAATACAATTAAACTGTTATTATAAAAAAAAACTAGAGATACAACCAACGTAGCTCAAATTCAATAATCTTTCTGGACCTGTGTGCTCAATTTGGTTCAGATGAATTCAAACACACACATAAATGCTCGAGCGTGGCAAAATGCATGGGTCTTAATAATTAAATGAAACCGAACGCCGGAGACATGTTGGGTCTATTAGATGGCACAAGCAAAGTCAAACATATAATCTAATTATATAACAACACAGATGTGTATCAAATTTAATATAGATCTGTTGTTTAATGCGTTAAATTAAACGGTTAAAATGAACGTATTGCTCTTAATTTTTTTAATGTGTGAGTCTGGATATGACTAGAACAAATATGTTAATAGTCATATCCACATCTGTTGTTTCCTTTCAAGTATGTTCCCCGTCCAAGTGGCTCTTACATAATTCTTTGAGATGTCCGCCTTCAAAAGAAAGGTGTCCTTATTAAATTAGATCACAATCATCTAAATGATAGCACAGTTACCAATATGCCTTCACAACAATTAACCTGACCGAGACAAAGTTGATACTGATCGATCGACTCGCAGAATTAGCCAAATATGGTAGAAACAGAACACAAAAGCTTGATATTTTGGTTACCTTTATGAAGTAATTGACTTTCCCCCACACCAATTTCTGAGACATTCAGCATAAAAGAATCAGTACCTTTTGTTGTAGAAAAAATAAATAGAAGAACAATCACCAAATCAACATGGAAGTTATACTCCAAGAAACTCTTGCAGAATTTAAATTGTCACAAATGTAAAATGATTAATTTGCAGTCAGCATGCAATAGGTTGACACACTGTCTTAAGGAAGCACTTGCAATCCTAGTTTTCCACATCAACGTCGTGCTTTCCCAGCACAGCAACAACATAGGAATCATATTGAGCAATAAATTTCTCCTTGCGTAGCAGGAAAAGGAATTTGTTTCTGAACTTCTCTTCAGATAGCATCACGACATATAGCAGGCTATGTCCTTTATCCAGCAATTTATTCTGATCAAGAAAATTGATAACTTCATATCGAGGTCTCATCCTCTTCTCCAAGCTAAATGTAAGAAGCACGGGATGGCCAATGATATATGTCAGCTCACAACCAGCTTCCTTCATCAGGAATGTCATCTTGTCAGATAAGTTCTTCATTGAGTAATTCCAAATGACTGGATGCCTCCTGAATGCAGCAAGGCTGTCTGGTTGGGACCAACCAAAGCTCATCAGGGTTGCAAAGGTAGCATCAAACCTGGACCTGCTCAGGGTCATGACTGTAAAAAGTGCACGAGGGAACATTTTACAGTAACGTGACACACCCAACTCCTCAACATGTTTGATAGATTCGTCGATAAATTTGTTCGTTCGACAAAAAAAACTCGGTCGTGTCACCACCAGCTGCGCGATGCATTGCTCACTGATGCCACATTCCCTCAAGTGAGATATATTGGGCTCAATCTTTTGACCCAAGCTAGAAGAAAGGAGAAACATGTTCCTCCTGCTGGCTTTAATTAACCTCTCATTAGAACCAAGAAGTGACCTCCAGAAGTTGATCCTCGGTTGGATGTCACGTAAATTGAGCACATGCGGACATGATGAAACCAGCTGAACTATTTCAGTGTCAGAAAATCCCATGTCCTGCAAAGATCTCATCCTGGGCTTCAGGATAGTCTCTACGTTAGCACGTAGAAGCCTGGGTTCCCTCTGCATAAGCTTCATGACTTGTGCATCACTCCAACCACTCTGCTTAAAGAACTCAATGGAAAGACTTGAACTTGAAGATTTTGTGTCACAGGTGCGACACTTGGCTTTTTTTGCAGCCTTTGCTGAGGAAAGTTCACATGATTGAAGGGAATTGACCACGGTAAAGTTGGATTTATGATCTGAAATTTGGTCTTTGGCGGTGGAAAAGCTAAACAGACTGCAGAATTCATAGGAAGAAAGATGGATGGTGGACTTGTTACATGGTAGAATGCAAAAGAGCCTCTTTTGCACCAAAAACATTATATTTTGAAGCAGTATCGCACACTGTTTGCAGAAAATCACAAGAAAAGTAGGTTTATTGCTGCCCTCTCCAAGTCCAAATGCCTCTTATACCTTGAATCAAGCGCATCCAAACTAAATATATTTTCTGTATCTGCTTCCAACCAAAAGGAAGTTGAAAGCTTCCAACTAATCATCTGTATCGGATAGCATTCCCCTACCACTCACGTAAATCCACCTGCATTCAGTTCCCATTAACCATTTCTTTCAGATGTAAGCCTCTAAATGGTGTTTGAATGTTGATTAAGTGTACCATTGATCATTTACTTATCACCATGCTCACATCCAAGCTATTCACCACCACTGAAATAATGTCTTGATATGACACATACACACTGGCACAACCTTCCGCTATTTATCTATTGTAGGTAGTAGCTTTAGAAACTGTGAAGCACACTATATCCCTGCAGATATTGAAAAATGATATCAAATGTATTTT
>CM017197.1:1000100-1170019 GCA_004837865.1 Musa balbisiana
ATGATTGCATCAATTGAAGTGATCATGGTGGTGATTTCAAAACCCGTGATTTTCAGAATTTTAGTGAATTTAATAGATACAATCATAACTTCTCTACTCCAAGAATCCTCACAAATGTAGTAGAAAGAAAAAATAGAAATTTACAAGAAATGGCAGAACCATGTGAATGACATAGCCCTAACCCAAATATTTTTGGGCCACAGCCGTAAAACCTGCATTCTATATTTTGAATAGAGTTCTAGTAGACCCTTAACTCACAAAACTCTCTATGAGGTGTGGAACAACAAAAAAACCCAATGTTCTATTTTAACATGATTGAATCTCTCTTTTGAGATGTACTTCTCCGATTGAGTTCTGTAGTGTTTTGCTTCCGACGTTGCAGAAGACGAGCTTCCTGGTTTGTACTGGATCTCATCTCTGCCAGTGTCAAAAGGAATTTTTTGTACCTTTCTTTTCTACCAAGTATATGAAGCTCTTGGTGGATGCCTTAATTTTCTCTTTCTCTCTTTACTCTTAATTCTCGTCGCTGTTTCTTGAATTAAGCTGTTAATAACAGGGTATTATTAATGTGGCACAGGTCGTTTCTGAATTTGTGCATCGCGATCTGTGTTGTCTTTCATATAGGACTTGTTGATTTGCTGCCCGATATGCAATCAGAGACGAGTGCGCGCCAGTGGGACGGAACTCTTTCGCCAAATGACTTCAATTCTTCTGTAGCTGCTCTTTGTGAGAGGTGGAAAGAGGTCAATGATTCTCTTCCCCAGTGGTTGTGGGTTACCTTTTCCGGTGGTCGGTGATTCGTCGTGCAAGTGGGTGTTTCTGCTTGTTATGGCCGACCGATCCAGTCTATAAATTTGACGTATATCTTTTCTCTGGTCATGCTTAGGCAGCAGGATACTTAACAATGGAGAACGTGTATCATCAGAACGCAAGTGAGGTCGGTGTGGTTGCAAACTTATTTTTCGTAGATTGTGAGAACAATTAGGCAGCTATCAGTTTTTGTTGTGTTTTTCAGGAAGTTAGTCATGAGGAGAGCATATTAGGAGATGAAGAGCTATCTGATGATGCCACCTTGGTAAACTTCATCCGATACAATTTTACTATCTTCGATTTTTGACAATCTGCAAATTAGATGCATAAGTTATGTGCCATCATGCATCAAAACTTGGTTATTCTAGAAAGGTACCGACATGCGCCATGTCAATCAGCGTAGAATATATGGTTAGAACAGTTACTTTGTTGCGTGGCATACGGGTGTGCCAACTGGGATTGTGCATGCCAAAGAGTGTCTGATACATATCTGTGCCACGATGTTTACAAATCCTTGGATGTTACACCTCTTACTTATTTCCTCATTGATTCTTATGAAACTCATTTTTAACTTTAATATGCAATCCTTAATGAGTTTGCACTTTTATTCACTTCCATTATATTTTTAACTAGTAATTCTGCTCTCACTCCGACATTTTGTCTGATTTAGAAGGCTCTTGGTTTGTTCGAATCCAAATATTATGAAGCTATATAGAATCAGGCATTTATTTACTAGTGCAGCTTTCTTGGCATGCTTTTTTTTCCCTTTTCATGTATGATATTCTTTTCCTTTTTTGGTGATTTCTTAATGATAAAACTGGCTATGTTTTTTTAGGTTCAGAGCTGCGGCAAAGATGACATGCATGTCTATGATTACCACATAGTTTACAGCTTCAATTTCAGGGTTCCCGTTCTTTATTTCCGTGGATATCGATTGGGTATGCATTTTTCAGGTTATGTTTGTGCATGACCTTGTTTGCATTTTTTTTATAAAGTGGGAGCTAACTTGATGTAGATGGCTGCCCTCTGAAATTGGAAGACATCGAGGAAAGATCTTCCTGCATACTCTCTCAAAGGACTTAGGGAATCAAAATGGACATTCATGACACAGGAGGTACGCACTTTCAGTGTCTTGCTTCTAGTTTATACTCTCATATATATTGATTTTATTGAGAATGCAATGCTTCAACCGGTGCAAAGACAACTTTTTTTGTTCTTTTGTTGCAGTATGTGATGATTATTGACCTTCATATGCTGAAATGGGCTGAATTCTTGAGACTTGCAGGATCATCCTTACCTACGTCGACCATGGTATACTTTACATCCTTGTGGAACTAGTGACTGGATGAAGGTTTTGTTGGAAGCAATGCGGCAAACAACCAGCCTCGGCCCCTTCACTATTTATCTGCTTGGTTATCGGTGGTCGGTCAGGCTGTTGGATTGAGAATCCCTCTTGGACTATACAAGTCACAGTGAAGGGTATACCCAATGCACGAGGCTACTCATATGGAGATTTACCGGTGAGAAATTGGCAATTGGCCAATTCAAAATTTCTCATTTGATACTTCAGCTTAATCTCCATCTCATTTTAAGTGCGTGAAAGTGATTGGAACTGATATTGTGTGTGATTAAGCGGATATCAGTTATCTCATGTTATCCCAACTCTGTCAATCCATGAACTTGTAATTATTGTCTTTTTTATAAAATAAAGAAAAAGCAGAATAATATGGCTTGGATTGGACCACCAATTTTTGTTGTTTTCAAGAACTAATCGATTGCATTAGATCCAATGCTTGAATTAAAATTGCCAAGGGTCTTGTTCTTTATAATTCTTATTTCTTAAATGTTCTATTATTATTGTCATGTGTATAAAATAAAATATGCTCTATGATTTGTCGTCTTAATGTCATCAGCCTAATTAGTTCAAATGATAGCTAACTATAGTATGCATCGTTGCAATATAATAATTGATGCTTAAGTTCTTTTGAATGCCTTCTTAAAATTTTGTATTATTTCAAATTCAACGGTAGGGGGATTGTGACTTAGATATCGGAGGCTTATGATGGAAAATATTGTTATTTTTGTACGTAAATCTTGATCTAATTTCCCACGTCAGCATCAATCAATCAGTGATGATACGGGGGTGCGATTTTTTCAGCAACTTGCAAGCTTCTGTCTCACACGCAGCCAAATAAGCTCCGACCCTCGTGCCTTCGCGTTCGCCACGCTCTCACCGTCCTCGTGTCTCGTGCAGCACGTGATCACATCGGACGACGTGCTCGTCGTCAGACTTCGATTGATCTTGACCGCTCGCGCATCTCTCCCACGATGCGCCCGTTTGATTTCAGGGCACAATTCTCAACGCAGCGACAGTCGGGATTGGCTGCAATTCTCTAAACAGCGTGTGGCATAGCGAACGCCACGCAACCATTGACACGTACCAGTTGCAAAATCCACGCAGCAAAAACTCGTGATGTTAATTTTACATATCCATCCTTCCAAATTCTGCAAATAGCAAATTTGCTCTCACAACTTTATTTTGTATTCGATTAACTTATAAAGGAGTAGTCTTACCGTCGTAATAATTGATTAAAGGATTGGCAATGATATAATATTAATATATATATATATATATATATATATATATATATATATATATCATTTTAGGTGAATCAAATCCATCAATGCCTCTCACATGTGAAGTATAAAATTGTAGCGTGGGTTTTACAACTGTAGTTGGATGTGATCCATCACCCGAGTCTACAATAGCACATCTCTTCTCTTCATATTTCTTTGCATCTGCCACCAGTATACGCCAAACAAAGAGGAGGAGGTGAGCTCTCTTCGTTTCTTCTTCCTGACTTCCCCGAGTCCACCATGCAGGCCTTGAAGAAGTACTCTCCCTCTGAGATCTCACTCCACACCTCCAAGAAAGACTGCTGGGTGTCCATCCATGGCAAGGTCCCAACCCTCTTCCCAAGGCTTCCATCTGTTTGGCTTTCTTAGATTGGTGTATGTTTTCATGGTTTGGTGTACTGCAATCTAGGTTTATGATGTGACCACCTTCTTGGAGGATCATCCGGGAGGGGAGGATGTGATCCTCCATGCATCAGGTGCGCTTGTACTGATCCATCTCCGATCTTTTTATTTTTACATGTCGTGTATGTTCCTTTTGTTCCAGCTTTGTAACATCTAATTCAGCAGATTTTATAGACTTTTACCTGATTTCTAGCACTGCTATGTGGTGTTGTTGCATTGCATCATCTTATTCGATAGGAAAAATTAGCCACTATCGAAAGACCCAATTCCCCCTGGTATGAAGAAGATAAAACGATTGGGAGTAGAACAAGAAAGGTGATGAAGAAGAAGAACTTGAGCTTGACGAAGAAGAAGAACAACAACAACAACTTGAACTGGTTATCGTAAATGAAGATGGATTAAAAAGAACTTCGATTTTGGTCAGACTAAATAGGAGTAGAATTGTGTCCCAATGGATTTATAAAGTGAAATTTGGAATTTAGTAGACCCCGGAAAAACAAATGTTCTGAATAGGTCAGACTAAATAGAGTTGTGTGTCCAAATGCATTTTATAAAGTGAAATTTGGAATTAAGTAGAAACTTTTCTGAATCTTCCTATTGTGTTTTTGGTTTCTCTCATATGGATCTTGATAAGTCACTTAGTTCGTTCTTCATTGGTGCGACCCTGTAGGCTCGCTTGGGTAAGGGTGACGTCGTAGATTTATGAGTCATTGTTTCCTTACTCCTCAAAAAAGAGATGTTTTAGTAATTATATACTATTTGAGCCATATGTATGCTGATTGCTCAATTAATTTGTTGATCAGTTAAATCATGCAAAGTAACGATATCTAAAAGAGATATGCATGTGAATTGCCTTTTAGTGGCATCCGTAAATCGCTGATTATTTAATGTTTTTGTGGTGTGATTTGTTGGAATTTATCTGAAGCCGGTGGCGATGCTACCCAAGCATTCGATGATGTGGGTCACAGCTCCACTGCCATTAGCATGATGGAAGGCTATGTGATTGGCACCGTCGAGGGTCATGTTGCCGTCGACGAGCCTAGCAAACCAGTCAGCGGACTACAGCGATTGCAGCGGAAGCAGCCACCGCCTTCTTACAACTTCTCGGACTTCCTCCTGCCTCTGCTGGTCCTCGGCTCTGCCTTTGCAGCTTGGTATTACCTCAACTTCTATTCGGTGCCCAAGGCTTAAATGACCATATGATGGCTAGATGTAGCTTCCTATGTTGTTGAGAAGAATTAGAGGTATGTGGAATAAAACATGTTGATGACGATCATACATCTAAGAATGAGGGAGAGTACTGCTTTAGTTTCTATTGCTTCACAAACTTCCAAATGCTTTGCATCTTGAAAACTGATTGTGAGCTGAATTGTTATTCTAGACAAGCTTATCGATATCGTTCTCCTGTACTGTTACGATCACCAATGAATTCAACTTGGTACTCCATATAAAACCTATTCACAGACTTGACTGTTTCATTTTGTCGGATGTTCAGCCTGTCAAGTTTTTTAGCTGAATGCACCAACCATTTTTCTTGTTACAACATCATCATGAAGCCTGCTTATATGATCTTAGTTTCGAGCTTTGTCTCATAATTTACCTCACGTTGGAGGCCAAAATTGCCTTTTGGTGGTGGAACCCGAAAGATCTTTCTTGATGTGCCTCTTCAAGCATGTATGGTAATGTGGTTTAGCCAGAAAGAATGCCATAATTATTAGAAAGTTTTTCTTGCCCTAATTAAAGTGCTGATAAATTTCCTTAGATCCAGCTAGAAAGTTTTGTGAGCTTGGTTGCAACGTAGAGACTGGGTTGTTTTACGTGACATGAGGCTTCCAACGAGCTTCACTATTCCAATATACTTGTGCAAACTCTAGCACAAGCATTGGTCGCAACCAATGTTTGTAGTTAGGTTGTCGAATCTAGCACAAGCATCGTCCGCAACCAAAGGTTTGCAGTTTCGTTTGTCGATTCGTGTCAGCTCATGATCAGACCATGAAGTGAAAGAAAGAAGGAAGAGACTGTCGCTATTAAAAAGGATTAAAAAGTCGAACCGAACCGAACCGATATACACCGACCGACCTGATTAGCAAATCTTGGTTGCCACCACTAGAGGTGAAACAAGAAAGGAAGGGACTGCAGAGGCTACAACCAAATAGAACAAAGAGAGAGCATCTGCAAAGGAGCACAACATGTATTGACATCAATGTTGAGGAGAAATTTTAATGAACTGTCAAGGCAAAGTACTTTCCATAATTAGTGAATCAAGAAGAAACCAATGTCCCACATGCACTTGAGCAAACCTTATGAGTAATCATGTTGAAAAGCCGGAAAGCAACCAATAAAATCATAAACTTTAGACCAACAGCTCTTTGAAGTATACATCAAAACACAGAAGCATAGAAGACAAAATTGTTTTAAGAACTTGAACATAGGATCAAACTGGACATTAGAAGAGTTTGTGTCATTCAGTCAAAAGGATAGACAACACATAAGCTTCCACCACTAGAAGGTGGGCAACCACTTAGCACAATTAACAGGCTAATCTTTTGGTTATTGCAGATTTAGTTAATTAACATATTGGAAAGTACCCCGATGGGTTAAAAAGCTAGTATTAGAGGAGATCATGATCACTAGCCTTCTCCATTAGTGCAGGTAGGCAGTCTGGTACTGGACCTGGTAGCCATTTCCATAGTACGTGGTATGTGGAGGGGAGATGGTGTATGGAGCAGAACCCATCAGTGTAGGATGGTGAGCTTCAGCTGCGTAGACATACTGCCTATCGTACGGGTACGCGAATCTCTCAGGAGGGGCACGGTAGAAGCTTTTGTCAGGCATGCTGGTAATTCGAGGAGTGTAAACGCTGCCAGTGGCTCGGGGTCTCTGGATTGCGGCTTTGCAGCTTCAGCAGCCCTCCTCTTGTCAGCCTTTGCTTTTTCTAGCTGGAGGATACGCTTCTGAAGTGGATCGACAGGGTATTGCTCCTCAAGTTGTGTGTTCCTCGATGCACTTGATGACAGCTGTAAGGGCAGATAGTTCACGTTCATTTATTTCAGTCTGAAACAATCAAAAAAGACTTGTGACACAAACAATCGCAAGTTACAGGTTTAGACAGTAAAAAAAATTTGGAGCAGTAAGCAAGAATTACCCTAGTGTTTGTTAAATATGTGATATGTGATGATGCATACAAGTTGTCAAAGCAAACACAAAATTGTGCAGTTTTCATAAAATTGTAGGAGCAGCTGATCATATACACCAATGACTCATGTTTGCTGGGATTTGGTATTTCAATTATAGATAAGTCTGGGCCACATAATGCTTCATCCTATCACATGTCCAAACAACAGTTGTTCTACATCACAGTAGGAGGTGCCATGGAAAATAATAGCTGGTGATAGAATCAGTTTCAAAAGGGAATTAATTATTCCAAGTAATTTGCACGTCAGAGAAACATATTACTGGAGTGCAATCCTCGAGACATAGTTAGACGAGAAATTTAACTACATAATATGCATTAATGCTTAAATTTGACCCAGAAATTAGTACAAAAAAATTCTCAACTTAATGATTGAAGCTGATGACATTTCAAATAAGCCAACAGGCAACCTTCTAAAGTAAATAGACGCCCATATGCTGGACCAGATATTACAAATGCACCTTAAAGGCGAGAAGCTCATACCTTAAAGACCACTTGGAACAAGAAGCTCATACCTTAAAGACCACTTGGAACTTGGAACGTAGGACATCTAACTCTTGTACAATGCAGTTCATGCAACCAATGAGCAAACCATAAAAATAACTCTAAAAATACCATTTTACATTGTGACTGGTCATGGGACTGCCATAGGTACACATGACTTGGCTATGACAAATTTATCTCTCTTTTGTCCTCTTACCAAGCTAGCAAGACAAACCCATCCAAGGCACATATGTCATATATCATTGAGTTCAGAAATAAGGAGAAAAGACATTAAAGTTAAGAAGGGAAAAGCAAATCCTATATCTGGTAGACTGGTAACATTGATTTGTTTAAACATAGAGCTAATGCCCATTAATAAAGGGAGATGGATTAAACCCTTAGTTGCCACACAAAAATTAATAAAATATCAACATAATTCATGATTAAAATAGAATCTTTATCTTGAATTTTATATAAGTCAAGAATGGATAAAGAATCCTAGATAATGTATTGCTTTTGAGTTTTCTACCTTTTCAAAAGAAAAGAACCATCTTTGAGTAGATCAAATTCATATTGTATAGCTGATGACAATATTATCATCTCTACATACTATAGAATCTTAATATTCTCAAACTGCCTATCAGGTGCAGCCATGAAGATTCACCTAAAATATTAGTTTATAGTAATAAAAATATTATATTGACCCATTGCACATGTTACCATGGATAATGGGTTTTTCTATTACTAACAGCGATTAACAATATCCCAGAAGATATTGTTTAAGTGCTTTACATTGCGATTAAAACAATATCCCATTGCACATGTTACCATGGTATTATCTAGAACGTTGTGATTTAAGTGCTTTTTGATATAAAACAGTAATTTGGGGAGGTTTTAAGCAAGAACCTAGTACAGAACAAAAACATTGTACCCATCCATGCTTATGCATGTCAGCAAAAATGGATGTGTGGAAAGGCAAAATATTGAAATGAATAACTATCCATTCGTGGTGTCAGGACGGTATGGTATACCATGGTATACTGCTTGAGATATCATATTGTCAGTATTTTCTCGACATGGGTCAGTTTACAGGTCAGACTAGTATATACCAGTATAGTTTGGTAATTTCTACTTGAATCCTCATCAGCATGCTAGCATCATATACTATATTGGTACACAGCAAAGTGATCCTTAGTTACTTCAAAGACAACAAGAAAAATAGCTAATGCAACATGACAGCCAAACATATAGATATCTAAAAGAAATGTTATCTAAGACCAGCTAAACTACATACATTTTAGGTACTTAAAACCTCCACAAGAAGAAAGTCACAGATGTACCCTTGATCAGAAATGACTGCCAAAAAAAGAAAAAACCAGTAGATTCTGAAGAAAACATCAGGTGATATAAATCAAATTCAAGATACACGAGACTTTTCTGGTGACACCCCATGACCATATATCATGTGTATTCTCAAAATTTAATTACAATCCACTGGATTACCTGTCTATTCAAACTTACATGACCTATTTATGTTCAATTATATTGTAAATATTTGCTCATATTTGCCACTAAAAGAACACTAGCAAAGACTCAGGTGAAGAAGCCTAAGGACATCTTAAGTTGATAATTACTCCAAGGTCATTAAATAACTGTCACCAATCACGGAGCAGAAAAAGAGTATGAAAAGAGAAAAACTAATAAGTGAGACATTATTCATCTCTGATTAATAGATCAATTTGAAGATTTATTGCTCATGTAGTCTGATTTCAATGGACTTACTATAACATATCTGCCAAACTTGACATTATTTTAAGAGGGATAACAACCTATCAGAAACTATTTAGATTGATGAAATGTGAGCTATGGAAAGTGTACGGTGAGAACCCAACTCTAGCAAGAGATGCTCCATTTTGAACTCCCATATAAGCACATTCCTGAGGTATTATTGATAAAAAAAACCCTTTCATATATTAGATGTGCCACCTAAGAAGCATAGACATGGACATGACATGACATGACATGGACCCGATGACACATCATAATTTTTTAAAAAATTAGGATATGGACATGACAAGAACACATGTATTTTTAATATATACAATATTTGATTAATATGAGTTTTTATAGTATTTAAATTTAAATTTTATAGTACATTTGGTATTTTTAATAGATTATTAGCATATATCCACATAATTTACTTTAATTCTGTTAAAAATTTTATACAGTACTTATTACTAATAAGAGACAATAACCTCATTTATCATCAATATAGTTAGGTAACATTGTAATTTAGGGAATATAAAAGGTGATCAACTCCTTAAATAAAATACTATAAAGAAATAGAGAGAAGGCTTTCTGCGGTTGAGGTTGCGGTGTTTGCTGTTTGCATATGAGCCAGGTGATGGATCGACAAAAGGGACGCTAATGGGAACCCACAAGCGAGGCTTGCCAATGGCTTGTCGCGAGATATTTAGAAGTAAAACGGAAGGTGGATTGTCGAGAAAAAAAACTTATACAGGATTCTATGACAAAAGAATATCATTTTCTTTGGCCATCGCCCCAATCACCATCTCTCTATCTCTGTTCTATCTATCTTTTTCCATTCATTTTTTTCCCCTCAAAAGACTTGCAAATTCTTTTGCTCGGCTTGAAAAGCACACTTCACCTGCCTGTCTTCAATCAAATTCTCCAACTTAAATTCTCATACATTACATGCAAGGCATTTTCAGACATTCCAGAACCACAATTAATTGTCGAAATGTATGATACGAAAATTCCTTACAACGGAGCACCATATTGACCACAGTAATCCTGGCACAATACAGTTACTTATCACATTTTTTTATGGCCTCCTTATGGGTTACAATGATCAGGAATGAGTAATGTAAAAAAGAACACTTGTTTCCATAGCTACTGTTACCAATGTTCAAGACAGTATGGTTTAAAGGCACTCGCACAAACTCCGCAAGACTTCCATAAAAATTAATAAAAAATATAAGTAAAAAAGCCATCCATTAAAATAAAATTATAACAAAATGAGTTTCATCAATTTCATATTCAAATCATCACCACTAATATCCATTGACAATGAGTTAACAATTAGAAAACATAAAGTGGTAAATTATCCAAAATCTAATAATAAAGAACAAAAAGCAAGTCCATCAAAAAATGACTTTTCTTCAAAATTATAGTAAAAAAAAATAATACTTCAAATTAACAATTCAATTACAGCAGTCAAAATACAGAAAGGATGATGGGGAGGAGGAAGACGACGGGGCTGTGGTCTGGGAGCAGCGGGGGGGGGAAGAGGGAAAGGGTCTGCGAAGGGGGTGCAACGAGGCGGGGGCGGGGACTGCATGAACAGGGGGAAGAGGGAGGATGAGGAACGAGAAGGGAGGGCGGGGATGTGTCGATGAAGAAAAACGAAGAAAATTGGTGAAAGGGAAGAGGGAAAGGGGAGGAAGGATGAGAGGAGTGCCGGGGAAGGGGCGAAGCTTTCCGACGAAAGGGGGAGAGGGAGGAGGGATCGGGAGGGGGGTGGGGCGCGTGGTCGGGGTGGGCCGGGGGCTGCGATGAACAGAGGGAAAGAGGGAGAGAGGGAGTGTCGATGGCGAAGGGGAAGAGAAACAGAGATACCGAGGGGAAGACGCCCGCAACGTCGGCTAAGGCAGCCGTCGTCACTGGGAGACGCCGCATGTCCGCCGAAGAAAAAGGGTTTGGCGTTCGCTTCGAATAGGCCATGTTGCGCCACGGGGGTTTGGGGTGGTTCGAAATATGACTCTGGTTCGTTCGGGTTATCAGTCGGGCGCCGATCCGTCGACCTTCCCTTAATTCTCGGCTGCTCTTGTAACAAAATATTCCGATGCCATACTAAAATTAATGTCAGATAACTTATTTTGGTTGCCAAAATAACTATGCTTCAATGACCGCTGAGGCCATATCGACCTTCTCTTATGAACTAAATGAAAAGAAGAAAAAAAATTAAGAAAAATACTATCAATGTTTTTATATTTTAGGTTTGTGACTGGTTCCCAACTCGTTCACAAAGGCTTGAGAAATTTAATCATCTTTCCTTAGGGTTACTGTTTCCACACTCCCGTTCTTCCAATTTCCGAGTCACATCATTATAGAAACCATGAACTTTTGTTGTGAAAAAAATAAATAATCCAAAAATCCACATCAGTGTGCTATAATAAGAAACTCACCAGGAGATTTATTAAGTCACAGATTTATATTTATTTTTAAATATCAGGTCAGTATGCAATAGGTCAGTCTGAGAAGCACTTCAATTTTAATTTTTAAGTAACAACGTTTCAATTTGCCTTGCTGTCACAGCAGCACGATAGGAATTCCATAGAGAGAAGAAATTTCTCCTTGCGTTCAGGAAAAGGAAGGTGTTTCTTAACTTCTCTTCACTTAGCACAAGGACAAGGCAGGTATGCTCATATCCATCACTTTATTCTGCTCAAGAAAAATTCAGAACTTCATAATCGCGAGGTCTCACAGCCTCTCTCCAGCTGAATGGAGAGAATCACTGACGGACCAATGATATATGTCAGCTCACAAC
Source organism: Musa balbisiana (assembly GCA_004837865.1). NCBI lineage: Eukaryota > Viridiplantae > Streptophyta > Magnoliopsida > Zingiberales > Musaceae > Musa > Musa balbisiana. The sequence continues at coordinate 1,012,196 of CM017197.1, forward strand.
CGCTTCCGTCATTAGGATGTATCTTGGTCACATCGTCTTCTTTGAGAGTGTCCACACGAATGGGCACTTTCTGAATGCAGCGAACGATGTCAGCTGGGAACACCCAAAACTAGATCCGTTCATGCTCGGACTACAGTACGTGCATATACGTATATAGTCCGACGCGTGGGACACCCAATTCAGAATAACTGGAGATGCAGATGTTTTTCTCTAACATCAGAGTCACGAAGGTCCTACTACACTAAAAGCTCGAAACATGTCAAATGAGCGCTTTCAGAGTAATTAATCCATTTCAATCAAGATTGTAAAGAGAGATCTAGTTATAAGTCTGCAAGACTGGTAAGTAGAAAATCGACTGTTTAAATTATTTCAAACACATTTGTGAGGTTCACAAGCGAAAAAAAGGCTTGTTGTGATGATGACAACGGATAAAAGAAAAAAAAACCACATAGCTGGAATACGCGAAGAAGGCAATAAATTTTCTGAAAGAGAATACAAGACATAATAAAACTTCACATAGGAATAGTCAGACTTGTGCCGTGATTCCATTTAGTTAAAATAATATAGTTTTTCTTTGCCATGACCCAATTATTGTCTCTGCTATCTCTTGTTCTACTCTCTTTTCCATGCATTTTTTTTCTTCAAGAATTTCCCAAGTCTCTGTGCCTCTCTCCCCTCCCCCTAAATTACAATTTTCTTCTTCTATCTTAACAACAGTATATAAGTGAACATCCTGATTTGATAAATTTGTACATTATTTACGTCAGTTCTAAACCAACTCGTAGCAAGGGCTGAAATTATTATGTCCGGACTCAGATGGTTAGTTTATGCATAGAACTTGATTTTGGGACAATCAGAGTTAAAAAGCTACTGGTACTAAAAAGGCCTAATCAGGGGGGGGTGAAATTTGCCATAAAACCACAAGTGCAAACACCCACAAAACTAAGTAACTAAAGCCGTCCGATGTCCAAACTATTCATAATCACGCCTATGGTCATTGAACTCTTTAGGACATATCTGTAGTTACATAAAATGGAAGGACGGTAATTCTTTCCCTCCCCTACCACTGATGTTACGAGAAAATGGAATTACTGCATTCAACGAGTCTGCACTGTTTAGTGCTGTGATATCAATAATTGGAAGGATCACACACAGGTGAACTCGTGTGTGTCGTCTAGCTTTTGAATCCACGTATGGATGTTGTGAAGTCTCATCCGTCGATTGATGTTTCCACCATTCATTCGTTGCATCATCACCAATCACCACCAACTGATTTGTGATCCCAGCAAGCTTTCAAGTGAAAAATTAAAGTTATACATTTTGATCACCACACGTCGAGATGAACATATTTTAACTTAAGCTAACATTGTTGATTTCTGCCTAAACTGCTGCGAGAAGAGATGAAGTAGTAAACAAAATGATTACTCGACTTCAAACTATAGTACATTGGGGGATTATGTAAAACTCCTATGATTCTTAATCAAAATATATAAAGAGTATAAGTTCTTTTAAATAATAATCACACATAGGAGATATTACACATAAACATATATATATATATTACACATATATATATACCATATATATATACACACACAATATATATATATACACAGATACATATATATATATATACATATATTAGATATATACATATTATATATACATAGATATATTACATATATAATATACATATAATCTATGATATCATTATATTATATACATATATAATATATATATCATACCTATATATACTACATACATAATTATATACATATATATATATATTACATATATATATATGACAACCTTCTCAATCCTTGTTTATTACCAATTCATCATTGTAAATATATTGTGCACTCCTCTTGTCGTGGACTGAAGCCAAAGTTTCCGAGCTTGTAGGGAATTGCTCTCCAAGTTTATATTTCTAATATGTATGAGGTCTGACAAATTCGTCGCTGCGTGTTATTTGGATATTTCAAGTGGTTGACACTTTTATTTTGTCTTCACTTATTTTCAGTTTAGAAGAATTATTTAAAGGGTAAAGATTATCTCTCATGTATCGTTTCCAGCTCTATCGTAAGAAAAGAGGCCTCCAAATCGCGATAGAGATGGCGCTAGAGATAGGAGAATCTGATGAATGATCAGCGGCAACAATCTTGTTCTCCACACACATCATTATTTTCCCACGCTGTCGGAGAGTCCAAGGCGTCACCGATCAGCCGACAGAATGCTGCTAGCTACCCTAGAAACAAACACCAAAGCTTTAAAACTTCGGTAAAAAGTAAAAAAAGAGTATCAAAGATATTAGAAATAAAATATCAAAATCAACAGGGAGGTATCTAACTCAAACTAAACTCCTTAGATTAAAATTGTCACATTTTAAGTGAGTAAATATGCGTCCGTATGCATAGGTTTGACACTTTTGGCCGAGGAGGAAGCACTACAATCTAATTTTCAGATGAACCACCTGGTGCTTTCCCGCCAGCAGCAACATAGGCATTATATAGAGCTACTTCTCCTTGTACGGAAAAATATTTGTTCATACTTCGTCTGCTCATTATTGGCATGACAGATAAAAGGCTATGTCGTGTATCCGCATTATTCTGCCAAAAATTATAAACTTTCAGGTCCCGTGTCTCACCCCTTCTCCAACTATAGGCAATCCAAGGATAGCGAATATATACTGCGCTCACAACCGCCTTCCTTCAGTCGAAGGTATCTTGTTAGGTATGTTTTCTTTAATTCCTCCAACCCCTGGTTCTCCCTGATATGGCAACGATGTTCTGCTGGACCACCAAAGCTCTTGCAAGTTCAAAGGTCATCATCACAATTAGCTCTTCTCATCGGTCAATCACAACAAGTGCCTGAGGTAACTTCCATAATCCGTGGCCACCCAACTCCTCAACTTCTCCATACCGTCCTGATAAATTTGTTTTTTCGTAAAGAAAACCCGGATTCACACCACCCTATTCGCGATGCAGATCATCATGATCCACAATTCCCTTAAGAGAGATATATTGGGCTCTTTCTTCCGAGCTAAGCAGAAGTAAAAAATTGTTCCTCCAGCCACTTCCGTAACCTCTCATTAGAACCAAGTAGTGACCTCAAGAAGTTTCAATTCGGTTGGATATTATGCAAGATATCTTATATTTTGAAACCAACTAACTATTTTTCAGTAACCAGAAAATCCATTCCTGCCAAGATCTCATCCTGGGCTTAAGTGTAGTCTCTACTTAGCACGCGCAACCGTGGTGACTTCTGGGTAAGTTTCATGACTTTGCATCGCTCCACCATTCTGCGTACAGAACTCAATGGAAAGACTCGAAGATATTTTACGCAGGTTCATATACTTGGCTGTTTTTTGGCAGCCTTTTCGATGAAATTCACATGATTGTGAAGGGGGGTTGTACCACTAAAAGGTTGGAACTGTGCTCTGTAATGTTCGTCTTGGCAGTGAAAAGTAAACTCTGCAAAGTTGATAGGAGGAAAGATACATGGAGGAAGTGGTTTACGTGGACAAGGCAAAGACCCTTTTTGGTACGCAAAAACTCATCTTTTGAAGCAGTATCGTGTGCTTGCCAAAAATACAAAAACTAATCTAATTGCTGCCACTCTCTAAGTCAACTTTCCACTTCTAAACCTCAGATCACTCACATCCAAAACTAAATATATTTTCTTATCGCTTCCAACCAAAAGAAGTTGAAACTCAAGCTGATAATCTGTACAGATAAAATTCCTCAGGACTACCATCCACGCTGCCTTCAGTTCCCATACATCTTTTCTTTCAATTAGGGTCCTCTAAATGGTTTTGGTGTTGATTAGAGTACCTTTGGATCATTTACTTATTATCATGCTCACATCCAAGCAATTCTCCACACTGAATATGTCTCATATGACACATGGCGCACTGACACACCTTCCACTATTTAGCGACTGTATTTATAGCTTCAGAACTGGAAGCACGCATCTCCCTGCGATCTTGCAAAATGATATCAAATTTATTTTCCTCAAATATCGGCATAAGAATGACATGGCATTTACATTTTGATCGTATACAGACGATATTCAAGTTTGTACAATAGGTTTAACTCATTCAAGGACTGCAATAGTACTTCAGCATTTCCTTTAGGTTGAAGTGCATATGTTGTGTCTAACATCAATTCACGAATGTCCTACCCAACGAAACCGAAACATTTCAAATGATCACTCTTCCAGAAAAATTTGATCCTCTCATCAAGAATGAAAAGATATTGATTACTTATAGGTCGAACAAGACCCAGTAAGTAAAAGACATTGTTTGAGAAATGTGGATTGGATCACTTTGAGAGGATTAAGATAAAGACCTCTAATCAAGATGACCTAGATAACACCCAACCTCGAATCGTTTGAACCAATGTGCAAAGCAAAGGATAGGCAACGGGGAAGACAATAGCCCAGTTGCCCGTTGAAAAAGACCGTGTTGGCTGACGAGACACTTCTCAATCGCATTCACAACCCGCTCCCGTCCAAAGAACAAGACCGGACGTACACACACTACCTCGACTGTGATGGCAACAAACAAGAGGTTCCACGTCTACACAATTTGAGTGTGTTGCATAGACTGAGGAGCAGTATTTACACAATACCACACCCAAAATTCAAATCATTCAGCTTGACTAGTATTGGTCAATGTCCATACAGATTAGGGAAAGGGAAGACAGCGGATGGTTTTTTAACGCAAATGCTATAGAGCCTAACACATGACACAGCGGGAAGCTCATCTATGCACGACCATCATATTTCAGAACTTACAGCACGAATCGCATCTTAATGCATGGCCATCAATATATGTGGATTGGATCAAATTTTGAGAGGATTAGAGGAAAACACGCTAATTAGATGAACTAAAAACCCAACCGTCATCAGCGTTCGACCAATGTGCAAAAGCAAGGAATCGGAAAAGGTGAAAGAATAGCATCAGTCACACTGTTGAAAGAACGTTTCAGACACAGACCCTTTTCCCTCAATCGCATTTAACAACCCACTCAGTCACAAAGAATGACAGCACGTAAACAAGTTGCCCTTGTACCCAATGATGGCAACGATGCCAGATATGGTCCGTCTACAACAAATTTGAGAGTGGTGCATGGACTAAGAAGTAAATTTTACACATACCACCCCACCCAGGATTCAGATCATTAATCTCGATGAGATATTGGTCATGTTTATATCGAGGGAAAGGGGAAAGGACATGGATTGTTTTTTAGCATATGCGACAGAACCTTACCGACATAGGACAAGCGCCAAGCTCATCGTAGGGCACGACAACACAATATTATTGAAGAATCTTACATCCAACATACTACAATCTTGGCTGTCATTCTTCTGCGCAACAAACAATGCTCGAGTCTTATGACACAACACAACAAATTATTGCGAAAGTATAAGTTCTGACATTCCTGCTCAATGCTCCACACAAATTATTCCAACATCCTTGCCTCAGGACTTCCTCACACAGAAAAAAAACCCCACTGTTCAAGATAATCAAACTACACGACAAACCCCATTTAATACACCTAATAGCATATGGTCATCAGTATAACTAATGTTCGCAAGATCAATTTTAGGTTTGGGTCTAACAAACTAACAATTTATAGATAGATAATAGAGGAACGGAACCCGCGATCCACAACCTTGGAATCCCGTCGGTCTTTTTGGTGGTAACAACCATGTATATCCATCGATTGATTCTTACTGCAATTGAAATTTAAATTTAGTTGTTTAAATAAATAATCTTAACAATTCATATCGCTTAAATTACGTGTTTCACTTTGAATATTAAAGTTTAAGATATGTACATAAATAATCTAAGTAATTTAAATTTTTTTATAAAATCATTCAATATTACATAAGGACAATTGAGAATGTACCACAAGATTCCTTAAAGCTCGAAAAAGATACGTCACTATTCATTCCTAAATTTATGATTTTTTGCTAAAAAATTATAGTAAATTCAATTTATTTCAACTTAAAAACTTTAAAATCAAACTTTTTTTTTCCTTTTTGAGTTATTTTCGATAATTTTGTTTCTAAACCAGAGTCCTCCCATCGGACACACATCCGCCATACAATACCTTAACACTTACCATACCGAATTCGATCGATACACGAGTAATAGATCGGTAAGGTGAACCTTGGGTTCATGGTATCACGTTTGGTTTCAATAGAACTTGTTTTCCTTCTTTCTCTCAACCTTAATTGTTAAAAAAAAGTTCCTCTGTTCTACTAACCACTCTCTGGATTAGCTTACTATTTCTTCTTCGTTTTTGTTTGTGATGGTACCATGCTCCTAGTCTAAAGGAGAAAAATTACAACCAATGGCTCCATCTTCAACAAACCGCTTAGGTCATCCAGCCCCTTACTATTATAATACATAAACTCAAACAAAGCCAAAAGCTTTCGCATTGGGCTCAGTCCGTAAAAACTGTATATCCGAGCAGAGAAAGAGTTCAACATTTGAACATATCATGACGCCTGTAGAGGATAATCCCAGTGCAAAAGTAGGCGATTATAAAATTCCATAATCATATCATCATTGACAACCTTTGTGACACCAAAATTACCACACATATATTTTTGGACCAAATACAAGGTTATTTAACCATGATCGGACATTCAAATAGGTAATTCAACACAAGTATTTGAGATTACAAGATCGTCAAGAGCTAAAAGAAGGGATACTGTGTTGCAAAAAAAAAAAACCCAACCTCAATACGTTAAAGACACTCTCCAAGAGCTTGAATATTTTTATGATCTTGGTGTGCCTGGTGCTTCCGATATGCTCAATAATAAAAAATGCTGAGAGGCTCGATCCTTTTCCATTTTGGACAGATTTAAACAAAGAACAAGAAGACGTTCATGAAGGAATGGGAAGGATCCCTTGCCATCCCTTCCAAGCTATATTTATCTGAAGTTAGAGGGAGGAAAGTCTAAGACAGGTATGATGGGGCTCCCATCCACTATGTTGCAAAAAAAATTCTGCACTTATTATGACAACTGAATTACTTCGCTCATGCTTCTTGAATGTAATCAAAGAAGGTAGATGTAAACTCAAAGTTAGGTTTTGCAATAAACCAAGAGACACGAGAAATGTTGTTGGAGGATACATGAGAAAACCAACAAACTGGAAGAACAATCGATGTCCAAATAAGACAAATAACCCAGAATTTCAAGTAGGACAAACTCAATCTGCACCTCTATATCAGTAAGAAACAATGGGACGCAACTTTTCAGTTTCTAAACCAATACCAAACCCAATCTCCTCCTTCATCATCTTGCCTCTTTGTCCAAGAAAGATAATTGTTCACAACCTTTTTTGTTATTTTTATCCATGCTCCTTGGATCATATTTCGGTGCAACAAACCTATGAACTGCCTTTCATTCACCCTAGTGTCCCTCGCTACAACCACCTTGTCCTTGAAGTAAAAAGATTTGATATATCCTTTTCTTAAATAGCAGGAACCAGCACATTGTTGCAATTTCAGATTCCATTATATCAATTCGACTAGACTTTAGTTCCCAATTGTTTTGCAAGTTTGTTATTAGCAACTCACAAAGGATTGTATTATGTCCCGCTAAATATTTCCTTTTTACTGTAAATTTCGGGCCCGATATTTCGGGAAGACATTGACATTGCTAAATAGAGTGTAGGCTTTATTATCTTGAAGAATATGTTACTTGAAATAAGCAAGATCAGTTGACAATAAATATTTACACTCCTGCTAGAGTGAAATAATTTGTGGCACTAGACTACGCCCCAAGCTTTCCGTCCTTATTGTAAAAGTTTCCTTCATTATTGCGAAAACAATAACAGTTCTCCATTCATGTGAAATTCGTCAATGGTGCTAAACACCATCACATTTTTTTCCTTCTTCAGCCTTAAAAAGAATCCAAACCATTTAGTATTTTACATAGTGACATTTGGCATCCTTCAAAAGGACAATTTTGTGTTGCACCAAGTGGTCTCTAAACATTTTTTGTGTGACCCTACATGGTATTTTGGTTTCCAGTTAAAAAATTTAATTCTGGAAAAACTTTCAAGAAACTTCACATACCATGATCCAAAATCCATTCGTAGCAAAATCACTTTTAAGAAGTCTAACGGTCAGGATACTTTTAATATCTACTGGTGTCCCATTGTTAAGATGGAATAATCCACCAATCTTCATGAGCTGATAGCCCCCAACAAAGTGGTATTGAAACCGAAAAAATGGACACCTACTTCATGTAAGGCACCTCTTTTTATTTACCAGTTATTTCCTAAAAATCTTTAAGATATGTCATTATTATTGCTTCACAATTAGATTTAATCGACTGGACTACAAAATTATTTACTTTTAAACCACCTCTAGATCGTTTGTTTCCTCCCATTTATTCACATGTAAAACTGCTTAACTCTCTTCCAGCAAGGTATTAATGTGGCATAGCGTTTGTCCATATTAACCATCTCAAAGTAACAAACCACAGGCTTAAGTGTGTGTTCATCGACAACTCCCTACTCAAAGGATATACCAATGTTTGATTCCAATACTAAAAAAAAATATGTATCACAATGGAGGTCAACATTCTTTGGAACAAACACATATGTCCAAAATATTGATCTTCAGGGAAGAATTCTTCCGCAATAGATTGTTTTTTGGAACCTCTCTCTACTGATCCCTATTACTCCTTGTAAAATTACTCATACTCTCACGCCTACCAGCCTACCTAGCACACTAATAGTCATATTGAGACTCCCCTAATTCTAAATCTCCGACTCCACAACCTAAATCTTTACGCCACAACTGCTTATTTAATATCTGGTTTAGGGGAGATTTCATTGTGGATTGCACTTGAGCTTCATTTGTGTCATACAGCATAAATCTAGAAACGTCAATGTTCACCCTCCTCTCGATATAACAAATTCCTGAACGAGAGTGATCCAAGACAAGAACCTAGTAACTCTATTTCTTTTCCTCAAATCTTGATGTTCCCATTGTAATTAACGAAAAATAAATTAGACGTGTACGATGCATCCTACACTAATATGGTGTCCTTATCAGTGCGATGGTTCGCACCTTTAAGGTTTCACAACTTACTTGTCTGGTTAGAAATTCCTAAAAATAACACAGATGCTCTATTAAGTTCCCAATGGAGAAGTCAATTATAGAGGAGATTATTCCTCTTCAAAGCGAATGATACTTGGAGTGTGGGGGGCAAACAAAAATCTGACGAAAGGGAAAGATCCAGTGGGAACGGCAAATGAGTTTATTGCTAGAAATCAGACAGTGAGATAATTAAGATGCAAAGCAGCTTGGATACAAAAGATTTACTCAAAACATATGGATGTTAACTACCTGCAAACATTTGCTTCATTTCAAAACTAAACACTATTCCAGTATTGGTTTTTCTCTTGCGCTAATTTCGAATGGCCTTTATATCAATTAAATTTAAAAAATTACCTTTCTCATGGAGAACTGTGGGAAAAGTATACATAGAATCGACCACCCAACTTTGAGAATTTGTATGTCGAAGACGGTGTGCAAGCTCAAGAGATCTCTTATGGTCTCAAGCAATCACAACCTGCACGGTTTAGATTCACAAGGTCATTCATGCCATGTTTATGCCAACGTTATGTTGAACCCATACATCGTATAATATTATGACCACGCAAAAGGTAGAGATTATGTTTTTAATCTATGGTGGATGATTATTACCTAACAAGCAATGATATCTCAAATTCGAGAAATTGAAGCATATTCTAGCCAAAGAAGTTTTTAAAATTACAAGATCTTGGCCAACAAATATATTTATTAGGCATGGAAATAGCGATATTAAAGATGGGAATATTGTGCTTTCACAAATAAATTACACCCAAGACCTTCTAGAAGAAACAAGGATGCTTGAATCATAAACCTGTGGACAACCCCAATAGATCGTGACCATATATTTGATGTTCATTCACAAAGAGCCACTATAGACACAATCAATATCCGAGATTGTAAAGGTAAGGTGATTTTACCATCTCATACTCCTCCAGACTTTTGCATTTGCAATGAGGTGTATTATTTAGCTTCACATGTAGTACATTTAGATACTGTATATGATCCTTCAATATCCTGAAAAGGAGCCGGGCCACGGATTGTTACCTCAAAAAAACAAACATACGAGATCGAGGCCTTCATTTATGCGGATTGGGAGATCAGTAAATGATGAGATCAACCGCAGGATACATGTATATAATTTGATTGGAGGCAAGTTGGTGACTTTAAGCACAAGTAACAGTTGTTGTTCTAGAAGCATGCTTAAGCTAATTCAGACATACCATACGATATTGTGTACTCCCATGGCTAAAAATGCTTCTAAAAGAGTTATGACTACCCACTTAAAAGTCCTGTTAGACTATATTAATGACAATACGACTGCTATCAATATTGCTCATAGGTCCCATGCACCATGTATAACAAAGACTGTTGAAGTATATTGATAGTTATTGCATAAAGAAGAAAATTAAAGTAAGGAATTGTCCTGCATATCTTATATTCCTACAAAGAGCTACTCATCAAAATATATTCTACAGAGCTTGAAGATTTTTCCCCCCCCCCCCCCCCCCCCCCCCCGCCCCCCCCCCCCGCCCCCCCCCCCCCTCTTATGAGGATCTAACCAACAACCTAAGACAATTAAAATTTCAACTATCTTGGGGGAATTAGAAATTCCATAATTAAACTTTATACTCACATATTAAGGAATTTATCCCCTATTTTGGACCACTCCATCATATTAATCATCCCATTAGCAGGAAAGAATTAGAATAAAAATTGTATGGAATCACTTTGCTTCGCTGTACATTTGTAATCCAACCTATCTATTATCTTCCTTGTATAAGAAAAGATTATGATGAAAGAAAACCTATTCTCTGTTTCATCTTAGATATAATTTATGTAAAAACGTGTGGAAATTGTCAGACTAAACATTATTCATTGACAAAAGAATATAATTTTTCTTGCCCGCCCAATCACCATCTCTGTCGCTATCTCCCTTGTTCTATCTATCTTTTTCCATGCTTTTTTCCTCTTTCCCCTCAAAAGACTGTGCAATTCTATTTGCTCGCTTTAAAAGCAGCACACGTCACCTCGTCTTTCATATCAAATTCTCCAAGTAAATTCTCATACCTGACATGCATGCATTTTCAGAACATTCAAGACCCAGAAATTAATTGTCGATAAGATGAAAAAAATCCTTACCTGAGCACCCATATTTGACCACATATCTGGCTACATCACGTAACGTTAATCAAAATTATTTTTTAGGCCTCCTTATTGGTTACATGATCCGAAATTAGTAGGTGAAAAAGATCACTTGTGCCATTCTAACGTAACCCAACGCCGACAGTATTGTTAAAGGCCTCGCCAGCTCCGCAGAACTAGCCAATATAAAATAATAAAAAATTTAGCACAAAAAAATCCAGGCTTAAAATAAAAATTAAGACAACATGAAGTTCATCTAATTTCATATACAAATCATCACCACTAAATATCAAATTACAGGATTTAACTATGTAGAAACATAAGTGCGAAATTAAGCCAAATCTAATAATAGATACTAAAATAAGAGATTAACACAAACATGAATTTTCACTAACTCAAGTAAAAAATAATAGTCAAAATTAACCTACAATTACAGCAATTCACAAATACAGAAAGGAGAGGAGGGAGAGGAAGAAGACGGGGCTGTGGTCTGGCAGCAAGCGAGGAGAAGGGGAAGAGGTAGAAGGTCTGGCTAGGGGTTACAACTTGGCGACGGGCGGGGACTGTGCTGACAGGGTGAAGATTGAGAGGATTAGTGAGCTGAGGATGTGTCGTGAAGGGGGCGAGCTTTGCACGAAGCGGGAGAGGGGTAGGGATCGGGGAGAGGTCTGTCGCGCGTGGTGCGGTCGGGGCTCCCTGCGATGAACAGATTGGAACATGAGTAGAAGAGTGTGCCGATGGCGAAGGAGGAAGAGGAGTAAGAGAGATACCGGGCGCTGTCACCGTTCGCCGACGGAGAGGAAGCCGCAGCATGCACCGTTCACCGTGGAAAACGGCGCAGCGATAAGAGCTCGACGGAGGAAGATGCCGCCGCAGCTGCCGCCTTTCGCCAAGGAAAACGCCGCAGTCGTGGTCGCTGTGGAGAAGGAGACGGTTTCACCGCTGCATTTAGGGCGCGGGTGCGACTTTGAGGATGCCGTTCTCATATAGTTCGATCGAACCAGAGTTCCAAATTGACTTGACTCGGGCCCGAAACAACATGAATCAGGCGACCCGGTTGAACTCACCAGCCCGGCCCACTTATCGGGCGCTCAGTGACTTCAATTGCTTCAGCTATTAATCTAAATCAGTGAGAATTTGCCACTAAATCCAACAAGTGCAAACAATAACAATAATAACAAAAGCCATAAAATATTTATAGTATTTATTTAAAAATTATGATAAAAAATCATAACTTTATTTTTAAATTTTGAAAATGAATGTACAACTATAATGAGTGTAAATGTCTAATGATATAATGAAAAATAATATAAAATTTTAAATATTTAGTCCCTTACATTCTAATCATCCTTTCAAGTGATATGTTTAATTAAAAATCATTGTCCTCACAAAGGAGGTATTGGTTCCATTTCGTCGCTTTTGTCTATTAATGCATACTTAAATATTCATATTTAATCTAGTTTTATATAGAATCCATCCTATCACACTAAAGGCTCACTCCACAAGTATTATCGACACTAAAGTTGCTAGTATTAATCATTAAAATTAAAAATATTATTAGATATCATATCATCGTTCCAGAATAGAAAACTCTATGCCTATAGTGCTGTCACCAAACTTTAAGAAGTTATTAGATAATAAACTTGAAGTTTGAGTTTGACGATTCCATTCTTTTAAATCTTTGTAATAATAGGTTTTCTTCCTTATAAATTTTATTACCTTTCCCAACTTAGATTTAGATGGAGAAGTTTCAAAGATATCATATTGTTTATTATAGTTAGCACTATAACGATTATAGGTTAATAATTAATTTTTTAATATCTCTAATCTTATCACTAATATCATCGACTCTAAACTTTCATAATAAGTGGTTAAATAATTACTGAAGTCATTTAATCTAGTACAAGAATTAAAACACATATAATTAAATAAATCGATAAAATTAATATAATAATTTATCTTTTTAAATTTTGTAGCCATTATTGTCATATTAATATTCTTATAATGCACCAACCATATTAATGCAAACAATTAAAAAAACATGTACAGTAACATAATAAACACTAGTCAAAGCATATGTTATCTTTTTAAAAACTTTTAAAAATTTTAAAATTCTTTTACATACATTCCAATGTTGTAGATATAACTAACTTTCGTAATATTATTTATAATAAAAATAAATAATAATTTATTATTTTTAAAGGATTCTTTTAATAATTCATATATATATAATTTCATCGGATAGAAACATTACTAGGAAATCTTTTGGATCTTTTTATTTTTTCATTACTTGTACATGACCCATTTCGTAATTTTATTTTTTCTAGAAATCTCTGAGCCTAAAATGATGACGGTCATTCTCTATGCTTAAGATATTATTTTAAATGTACTATAAAACACAATGATATGTGGCGTAAGATTAGGAGTTTTAACCATGTGGGGTTCAAACCCCTCTTTTTTTTTTTTTTGGACTTTCACTTAGATATTTTTCGATTAAAAATTGTGGTAATATGTATTTTACCATATTATTTCATGTGATAAGGGTTCCTCGTCGTGCTTGATTATACAGAGAAGAACCTTTAACAAAACTAAAAAGTGATAGAGGTGGAGACATGATGAGTATATGATATGAAAGTGCTCACAACGATTAATTTTTCTATGCATCCATATATCATGACTCCATCAAGTAGTTATAGGTTAGAACCATAATTTTAATCGAACACATTGAATGACATCCATAATGCTGTCCCTCATTCCTATGAAATGCTACTTACACTCTATTTAAATAGATCTAATCGTTAAATGATAAGTTCAGCTAGATGAGTTTCATATATTATAATTAAAACCAGTATAGCCGTAATCCAACATTAATTTTTAATATGACTAAAGGCAGTTGACACAGACATCCAGCTGACAGAAACGATTAGTCAACTATGGTAGAACATACACTAAAACTTGAGAATTTGGTTAGCTATCTTTCTAACTATGATTTGTACCCAGTCACTCGATATAAGAAGATTTATAGCACCAAAAAAAAATGAAAAAATGAATCTACATAAAAAACTTCCCAGCAATTTATTCCGCTTCAGGAAAATTCATCATACCCTCGCGTTCGAGGTCTCAGCCTCTTCTCAGCTAGTAAGAATCACGGAGACCTAATGACATCATGTCAGAATGTCTCCCTTGTCACGTATATCTCTTTGAGAGTGTTCACACGTATGCACTTACTGAAGCAGCAGATGTCAAGCTGGGAACACCCAACCCTCATCGACGTTGCCTGGTTCATCGAACCTAGATCGGTTCATGCTCGTGGACGACCTGAAGTACAGACGTATATATTCCAGAGTCGCGTGGGCCACCCAATTCAAAATACTGGAAGAATGCCTAATGTTTTTAATCTAACTCAAAGCCACACTAATTCCCTACAATTGAAATATGAACCGTCAATGGCACTTCCAGAGTATCGATGCCATTTCATCAAGAATGCCAAGAGATGATCCAGTTATAAGTCTACCATACTGGTAAACGCAAAGACACTGGTTAATTATTACCACCGTAATTTGGAGGTTCACAACTAAAAAGCATTGTTTATGATGATGGCAACTTGACAAAAAAAAAAAAAAAAAAAAAAAACATATCTGGAATACCATAGACAAGGCAATAAATTTTCCTGAAAAATGAAAAAGAAATAGAAACTTCACATAGAATAGTCGACTTTGCAGGATTCCATTAGTAAAATAATTATAGTTTTCTTTCTTTGGGCCAGTGACCCATTATTGTCTCTGCTATCTCTTGTTCGGTATCTTTTCCATGCATTTTGTTTTCTCAAAGACTTTCCCAGTCTCTTGCTCCTCTAAAATCACAAACTTTTTCTACTTAACAACAGTATAAATATGAACATCTGAGATTGGATAAAATTTACATTATTCGCAGTTCTAAACCAACGCGTATCCGAGGGCTGAAATTATTTTAGTCTAACTCCATGAATAGATTAGTTTTTGCATAGAACTTGATATGGCTCAGAGTTTACAAGGCTCGATTACCAAAAACGCACTAGCTTTCCTGAAACTTTCGGAGGACACTAGATGCTAAAAAGCCCAGAGTTTCCAAAACGTCCAAGCCTAGTCGCTCCCGTCCGGCGAAAGGCCGGCCCTTGTTCAATATAAAAAAAATATAATTAAAAATAAATCGTCAATAAAACAAAATTAGACAAATATGAAATGAATTCATCCAGATGGCAAGAGGGTGTTTGAAGAATACAAAGAGGGCTGTCGAGAGAGTTAGTGCAGCAACACAGCAAGAAAAAGAGAGAGGAGGCCACCCTCACCTTGTTTTTCGAGAGGGGTCGCTTCCCTAAGGTGGGGGTGTTTCGATAGAGAATTGGGGAGGGGACGAGAGAGAGACAGCGAGAAAGTAGAGGGGAGAAGTAGTGCCCTATGACGAGAAAGAAGAAGGCGGGGGGTAGGCCATTGGACCATCGAGAGAGGAGAGAGAGCGGGGAGTTGAGGGGAGAAGATAGAAGTACATTAGGGGAAAGCCACGACACTATTGCTCGAGACAGGGAAGTCAGGCGCTGGTTTGTTGGTCGTTTGTGTCGCCGCCTCTTCACATGACATAAGAATAAGAATGACCTGGTACGGCTCTCCAATAGAGAGGGGAAGAAATATTGCAGAAACGTGAGTCACTGATGGTGGGATCGAAAAAACTATTGCTATTGTTGGACCAACCGAGAGTTAATTTAGTGTCAACAACACTGGCGTTCGATCGCCCAACGCTCAGCTGAGGTTCGCCGAAGCATCGAACTAATAGAAAAGCACACACTGGTTGCATCATGGCGCTCATGCCTCGACTCACGCAGATTAACGAGCCCCGAGCGCCCAGTGGTTAGGGTAAAGAAACTAAGACGTCTAACTTGAATCTCATATATAAATATATATATTATTATATATGACACTTCTCAATCTTGTTATTATCAATGCATCATTGTATATCTTGGCACAACTCTACTTGAATCCAAAGTTTCCGCGCTTGTAGTGGATTGCTCCCCAAGTTAGATTTCATAATATGTATGATGTCTTACAATGTTTCCTCCCTGCTGTTATGTTAGTGATTTTCAGTTTTGAAACTTTATTTAGCTTCATTTTTGCAGTTTAGAAGAATATTGAAAGGGTAAAGATTATCTCTCATGTATCGTTTCGAATCTCTATCGTAAGAAAAGAGAGGCTCCACATAGGCACTAGAGGATGGCGCAGTATTGTATAATAATGAATATCACTCGCACAACATAGTTTCCCACACTAAACATTATTTTCCCACGCATTTCTGAGGAGGCCAAGTCGTCACCGATCAGCCACAGAATAGCTACTAGCTACCCTAGAACGGTACCTTTTGATGCAGGAAAAAATAATAGAAGAGCAACTCACCAAATCAACGTGGAAGTTATACTCCAAGAACTCTTGGAGAATTTAAATTGTCACAAATGTCAAATGATTAATTTGCAGTCAGCAAGCAATAGGTTGACACTTTGTCTTAAGGAAGCACTTGCAATCCTAGTTTTCCACAACAACGTAGTGCTTTCCCTGCACAGCAACAACATAGGAATCATATTGAGCAATAAATTTCTCCTTGCGTAGCAGGACAAGGAATTTGTTTCTGAACTTCTCTTCAGATATCGTCACGACATATAGCAGGTTATGTCCTTTATCCAGCAATTTATTCTGATGAAGAAAATTCATAACTTCGTATCGAGGTCTCAACCTCTTCTCCAAGCTAAATGTAAGAAGCACGGGATGGCCAATGATATATGTCAGCTCACAACCAGCTTCCTTCATCAGGAATGTCATCTTATCACATAAGTTCTTCTTTGAGAGATTCCAAATGGCTGGATGCCTCCTGAATGCAGCAATGCTGTCTGGTTGGGACCACCCAAAGCTCATCAGGGTTGCAATGGTAGCATCAAACCTGGACCTGCTCATGGTCATGACTGTTAAAAGTGCATGAGGGAACATTTTACAGTCACGTGACACACCCAACTCCTCAACATTTTTGATAGATTCGTCGATAAATTTGTTCGTTCGACAAAAACAACTCGATTGTGCCACCACCATCTGCGCGATTTGTTGCTCACTGATGCCACATTCGCTCAAGAGAGATATATTGGGCTCAATCTTTCGAGCCAAGCTAGAAGTAAAGAGAAACATGTTCCTCCTGCTGGCTTTAATTAACCTCTCATTAGAACCAAGAAGTGACCTCCAGAAGTTGATCCTCGGTTTGATGTCACGTAAAACAAGCATATTCGGACATGATGAAACTAGCTGAACTATTTCAGTGTCAGAAAATCCCATGTCCTGCAAAGATCTCATCCTGGGCTTCAGGATAGTCTCTACGTTAGCACATAGAAGCCTGGGTTCCCTCTGCATAAGCTTCATGACTTGTGCATCACTCCAACCACTCTGCTTAAAGAACTCAATGGAAAGACTTGAACTTGAAGATTTTGTGTGACAGATGCGACGCTTGGCTGTTTTTGCAGCCTCTTTTGGGGAAAGTTCACATGACTCAAGGGGGTCGACAAACATAAAGTTGGATCTATGATTTGAACTGTGCTCATTGGCAGTGGAAAAGCTAAACAGACTGCAGAGTTGATAGGAGGAAAGATGGATGTTGGTCTTGTTACAAGAGAGAAGGCAAAAGAGCCTCTTCTGCACCGAAAACATTAGTCTTCTGAGGCAGTATCCCATACTGTTTGCAGAAAAATACAAGAAAAGTAGTCTTATTTCTGCCCTCTCCAAGTCTAAATTCCTCTTCTACCTCAAATCAAGGATGTTGAAAACTTTCAACTAATCATCTGTCTCAGACAACATTCCTTTACCACTCATGTTAATCCACATGCATTCAGTTCCAATCAGCCATTTCTTACAGAGATAAGTCTCTAAATGGTGTTTGAGTTGATAAAGAGTACCTATGAATAGTTACTTGTTATCATGCCCACATCTGAGCAATTCTCCACCACTGAAATAATGGCATCATATAACACCAGCGCACAGACACAATCTTCCACATATTTTTCCATTGTAGTTGGTGGGTTTAGACACTACCAAGCATCCTATATCCCTGTAGCAATTTAAAAACTATATCAAATGTATCTTCATCAAATATGCTGCATAAGAGTGGCAAAGGCATTTACCATGTTGATCGTATACAGACGATACTCATGTTTATACTTGTAGGTTGAACATCAATGACTTGCAAATGGTACTACAGAATTCAGAATAACAGGAAGATGCATAATGTTTTCTCTAACATCAGATTCACTAATGTCGTATAACTAAAACCTGGAACATTTGAAATGAGCACTTCCAGAATAATTGATCCTTTACATCAAAAATGGAGAGAGATGATCTAGTTATAAGTCTAGCAAGACTGGTTAGTAGAAAAGACACTGTTTAATTAATTAACAACAGTAATTTGTGAGGTTTAACATGCTAAAAAAGGCATTGTTGATGATGATGAGAAACTTGACAAAAAAAAACAACATAGCTGGAAGACCAGAGAAAGGCTATAAATTTTCTGAAAAATGAATAAAGAGATAAGAAAAATGCCTCAATCAAGAAATGCTACTAGTTTATTTGATTCTATGCTGATAAAAGAACTTAATTTATGAGAAAATTGCTCATGTAAATAACTTCAACTACAGTAAAAAAAAATTATATGTAGCATCAGCTATATATCATTAATGAAGAAAAAAAACCATAGATCAGTGAGAATTTGCCAATAAAACCAGCAAGTGCAAACAACCACGATAATAACAAAAGCCACGATGTCCAAACTATTCATGATCAGCCATATGGATCTTCTGCATCATTGAACTCTGTGTAAGAAAATATCTGTAGTTAAATTAAGAGCATTCAAATCTCTTTCTGTTGTTACTGGTAAAGGCCCCTTCAAATCACCAACTAAACCAGCAAATACAAGATTTGACAATTCAAATATAGGCAGGCCAGTGTGTTTTGAGGTACGAACAAGCCTCAAGTAGCGGAGATAGTTGCTTTCAGCACTACAGCAGCGAACACACTATGCTGACATAAAGGTGTAAGGTTATACCTAACCAAATACATTGAGATTTCGGGTCTATTTTCGGGTTTCGAAATCAAGTCAAATTCTAGTTGTTTACTCAACTTGTACTTTAGATTGAGTCGAGTCCTTTGTATCATTTGGGGTTTTGTGTTGAAATTTTCTGATGTGCTTGAAAAGGAAACTGCAATGCAGTAAACATAATAAGAAAACTAAGAGGTTTGATGAACCAAAAGCTTCATCAAAATGAGCAGTTGCTGTTGAGAGAGCTTCTTTTGGGAAACCTAGTCAGATTAGTATTATCTTAGGTATAGTTTTAATTAAAATGCTTCACATAAGGAATAGTCAGACTTGTGCATGATTCAATTGACAAATAATTATGATTTTCTTTGGACAGTGACCCAATTATTGTCTCTGCTATCTCTTGTTCTATCTTTTCCGTGTTTTTTTCTTTTTCTCTAAGACTCCCCAATTCTCTTTGCTCTTTATAAAAGCAGCACTTCTCCCGCTGTCTATCTTAACAACAGTATTTAACTTGCATACTGTGACTTGCTATTTCTTTAAGTAAATGCTCATGACATGCTGCTGACTGCTTGTTGGGAGGGTAGCAGGTAACTATCAGGGAGTAGGAAAGGGGAGGGGAAGATATATAGAGAGGGCGAAGAGGGGTGTAGAGGAGGGAGATGGGGGCTGTCGGGGCCGGAGCAAGATAATGGAGAGGGTGCTGTTGGGTTCGGAGTAGGAAAACGGAGAGGGGCCTGTTGGCATCGGAGGATTCGGGGGATGGTGGAGGTGGCTGTCGGGGTTGACGGGGGGCGGGGACTGTGATGAAGTGGAGGAGGGGGAGCGATCGGGGAACATGGGCGGGGGGCTGCGATGAACGGGTGAATGAGGGAGGAGGGAGGAGAAGGGAGGAGGAGGATGGTGTCGGGGAAGCAGGAGAGCTGCGACGAATGGGGGAAGAGGGAGGAGGAGGGAGGAGAAAGGATTGTGCGACGGCGAAGGAGGAGGAGGAGGAGTAAGAGAGAGATACCGGGCGCTGTACCGTTCGCTGACGGAGAGGAAGCCGCAGCATCCACCGTTCTCCGAGGAAAACGCCGCAGCGATGAGAGCTCGACGGAGGAAGCTGCTGCCGCCTTTCGCCAAGGAAAACGCCGCAGTCGCGGTCGCTGTGGAGAAGGAGACACTTTCCGCTGCATTCAGGGCACGAGTGGTGTGAATTTTGAGGATGCCGTTCTCATCTGAGATCCAAATTGACTTGACCCGGGCTGGACACAACCTGAATCACTTGGGCGCCTGGGCTGCAGCGGGTTGAACTCGCTCGCCCGGCCCACTTATCGGGCGCCCGGTGACAACAATGGCTTCAGCTGTAGTAAAGAACTTTCTCTCAATAAAACCATAATCTAAATCAGTGAGAATCTTCACTGACATAATCTAAATCAGTGAGAATTTGCCAATAAAGCCAACAAGTGCTAACAATCAAAATAATAACAAAAGCCATAAAATATCCGAACTATTTATGCTCTGTGCATATGTAGTCAAATTTAAAGCATTCAAATCTCTTTCTACTGTTTATTGGATGTTTCTTTATAATATACTTTCTTCATATATTTTTTTTTCCTCTTTGAATTTAAAATTTTTGACTCTAATAATTCCATATGATATGGAAGGAGTCATCAATGTTTCAGAAATTTTTAAAATATAATTTGAAGATTTCTTTCGGCTCATATCCACGTTAATGTGTTGGCTTTATGGAATTACGATTTTCAAAAGTCTCTTCGGTGGTAAAATTAGTAGCTTCCACTTGCTATCATATTAAAAAAAAAAGAGAGCATAATAGTATTCAAACTTCGATGAGTGCTTAATCAATGATGTGAGAGAAAATTAGAGATTTTAAGGGTATTTATAGGGTTTTTTTATTTTTTCTTAAAATATCTCCATAACTAACTATTATTTGATTGTTGAAAGAATAAATTTAATTTTTAATTTTTAATTTAAAATAGCTAAAATACCCCTCAATATACTCATTTATATCACTGTCTAGAAGGGCAAACTAACTATTTTCCTCTCTTATTATTAGGCTAAGCGAGGACTATTGGGCTCGATCATTTGAGTCCAACAGTCGATCGACAACCTATTTGATTGAGATTTTTTTATATAAAAATAATCAAATTGATGATTGGAAATCTAAGAACTAAAATTAATTGTCCCTGGTATTCAATTTACAATCAATGGACTATCGATTTAATTTAGTTAATTCAAATCGAACATAGATAAGGATTAGCTATACCTATCTAAATGCGTTTAGATATTGGGTCTATTTTGAAGTTTGGAAATAAGTTATGTTATAATTATTCAGCATATTTGGATCATTTGGGGTTTTGTTGATTATTGAAATTTTCTGATATGTTTGAAAAAGAAATCGTAGAAAGGTAGACAAGATAACGAAACTAAGAGATTTGATGTTTACTTGTTGCCGATTCATTTTTATTTTCTAATACAGATTCATTCACAATGGATCATATGAGGTAATTACAATGCAAATTCATTTATGGTTTGACCTATGCAGATTCATATATTATGTATACAATTATTTTCTTACGTTTGAATTTATGTAGTCAAATTAAAAGCATTAAAATCTCTTTATATTGTTACTAGTAAATTCTCTTTCAAATAACCAACTAAACCTTTAAATACAAGATTTGATAATTTAAATATAAGCAGTAGAACAGACAATACGCTGAGATAAAAGGTATAATGTTATACTCACGTTATAGTTTTATTCAGCACCTTTCGATCATTTAGTATTTTGATGATTGTCAAAATTTTCTAGTGCGCTTGAACAGGATATTATAAAGCGGTACATAAAATAAGAAAACGTAAACTTATTTTTTTTTTATGTAATATTTTAATAGATTGTATGAGATTATATGATAAGTTGGTGTGTATCGCAATGTTTCTGTACAACTAAGACAATATCAATTACGTTCTTGACAATAGACAAAAAAAAAAGTTATTTTTGGACTCCCTTAAAGATAATAGATATAAAGATATATCAAAAGTCTAAAATATCAAATCAGAAATAATTATAAAACATCATATTTTTATACTAGAAAAGAGCTAACCAATCTCAACATGGGTGAATCCAAAAAAGTCTCCTTTTACAACACATCTAATGAATTTCTCAACAAATATAGCATCATAAGTTATGATACAATAGATATGTATCCTTTTCTAAGGTTTGATTTTATGATTTAAGTACCCAAGAGTTTGACAAGATCCTATTATCACATAAGAAGAGCTTTCAATTTGTTGCATATGAGACACTAGAGAAAAATGCACGCACGGGACCCCAAATATACACAGCTTAACACCTATTATTAGAAGGAAGCGTAACTTCAAAAACCTCATATGCATAACAACCAACAACAGAGCGAGCATAAAAAACAAAGAAGAAGATCATACTATTTATCAAGAATTGAGTATTATGTCGTAAATAAAATTTGAAGAAAAATTACAGCCAATGAATAATAAAATTAACTTACAAATCATCTCAACAAAGTTCTTCATTGTTTCTTGATCACAACAATTTGAAAGAACAATTAAAATTAGAATTAATATTTTATCTTGCTTTTGATCTCTTAACAGTAGAGATGATGGTCATTCCTCGTATAAATTAAAATTAAATAACTAAACAAAAATGTTATTAAAAAAAAATTAAAATTTGGAGTTTCACACTTACAACATGTTTCAGAAGGTACAAATTATATGGCAGAGAATTGTATCCTTATAGCTGGCGAGATGGTGAACTAAGCAGACATTGGATAAAGGAAATCCATATCAATATGGCGCTTCCACAACATTAAAAACTCCAGCATATTAACATTCTAAGATGACTTCACAAGTTCCAACAGAATCAGTAATAAAGTTTCTTTTGTAACACTTCACACCAATTAACGTGACTGAGGCAAAGTTGACACTGATCAGCTGATAGAAACTAGCTGGGTATGATAGAAATATAACACAAAAGTTTGAGAAAATTTGGGTTACCTTTCTGAGGAAGCGACTGTTCCCCCACTCGTTCTTCCAATTTCTGAGTCAACATCAATATCAAAGAATCCTTAAATTTTGTTGTAAAAAATAATAATAAAAAAAGAATCTCAAAATCATCACGGATGTTATACAACAAGAAACTCCTGGAGAATTTATAATGTCACAAAATTTGACATGATTAAATAGTGCCATCAGTATGAACTTGATCATTCTAATTTAAAGTTTCAATTTCAAGTAACAACGTGTGGTTTTCCCTGCACAGCAGCAAGATAGGAATCATAGAGAGAAGTAAATTTCTCCTTGTGCTGGAAAAGATATTTCTTAATGAACTTTTCATCAGATAGTCGTATGACGGATAGCGGATTATGTCCTTCATCCAGCAATTTTTTCTGCTTAAGAAAATTCATAACCTCATATCGAGGTCTCATCCTCTTCTCCAAGCTGAATGTAAGAATCCCAGAATGGCAAATGATATATGTCAGCTCAAAACCAGCTTCCTTCATCAGGAATGTCATCTTGTCACATATGGTCTTCTTTGAGAGTGTCCAAACGTATGGGCACTTCCTGAATGCAGCAACGATGTCAGGCTGGGAAAACCCAAAGCTCATCAGAGTTGCACTGACAGCATCAAAACTAGATTTGTTCGTGCTCATGACCGCATGAAGTGCATACGTATATACTCCAGAGTCACGTGGGATACCCAATTCCTCAATATATTTGATACCCTCCTTTAATTTGTCTATTCCACCAAAACAGCCTGGCACTGTTAACACCATATGCACGATACGCTTGTCACTGATGCCATGTTCCCTCAAGAGAGAGATACTGGGTTCTATATTCCGAGCCAAGCTAAAACTAAGAATAAACATGTTCTTCTTGCAGGCTTTCAGAAGCCTCTCATTCGAACCTAATAGTGACCTCCAGAAGTTGATCTTTGGTTCGATGTCTCGTAAAAGGAGCACACTCGGACATGATGAAACTAGCTGAACTATTTCAGTGTCAGAAAATACCATGTCCTGCAAACATCTCAACCTGGGCTTCAGGGCAGTCTCTACATTAGCATTCAGCAACATGGGTGCCCTCTTGGTAAGCTTCATGACTTGTGCATCACTCCAGCCTCTCTGCTTAAAGAACTCAATGGAAGGACTTGAACTTGGAAGTTTTTTTTCACAGATGTGATCCTTGGCCATTTTTGCAGCCTCTTTTGAGGAAAGTTCACATGACTGAAGGGGGTCGACCAACATAAATTTGGATCTATGATTTGAACTGTGGTCTTCGGCAGTGGAAAAGCTAAACAGACTGCAGAGTTGATAGGAGGAAAGATGGATGGAGGACTTGTTACATGAGAGAAGGCAAAAAAGCCTCTTCTGCACCAAAAACATTGTCTTTTGAGGCAGTATCACGTACTGTTTGCAGAAAAATACAAGAAAAGCAGTCTTATTTCTGCCCTCTCCAATCCAAATTCCTCTGCTTCAAATCAAGGATGTTGAAAACTTTCAACTAATAATCTGTCTCAGACAACAGTCCTCTACCACTCATGTTAACACACATGCATTCAGTTCCAATCAGCCATTTCTTTAAGAGATAAGTCTCTAAATGGTGTCTGCGAGTTGATAAAGAGTAACTATAATTAGTTACTCAATCTCACGCTCATCCAAGCAATTCTCCACCACTGAAATAATGGCTTCAAATAACACCTGCGCGCAGACAGTAAATTCCACTTATTTTTCTATTGTAGTTGGTGGGTATAGACACTACCAAGCATCCTATATCCCTGTAGCAATTTAAAAACCATATCAAATGTATCTTAATCAAATATGCTGCATAAGAGTGGCAAAGGCATTTACCAAGTTGATCGTTTACAGACGATACTCATGTTTATACTTATAGGTTGAACATCAATGTCTTGCAAATGGTAATACAGAATTCAGAATAACCGGAAGATGCATAATGTTTTCTCTAACATCAGAATCACTAATGTCCTACAACTAAAACCTGAAACATTTCAACTGAGTACTTCCAGAGTAATTGATCCATTTCATCAAGAATGTAAAGAGATGACCTAGTTATAAATCTAGCAAGACTGGTGAGTAGAAAAGACTGTTTAATTAATTAACAACATAGTGGGAAAATTATCTAAAATTATGACAATACGACTGCTATCAATATTGCTCATAGTCCAGTGCACCATGATAGAACAATGTATGTTGAAGTAAATTGATATTTCATAAAGGAGAAAATTAAAGAAGGAATTGTCTGCATATCTTATATTCCTACAAAGAAGCAACTAGCAAATATTTTTACTAAAGAGCCTCAAAGGTTTTCTTATGTGGATCTAACTAACAACCTATGAATGATTAACATTTTTGAACTAGCTTGAGGGGGAATATAGAAAATTCCATAATTAAGCATTTTATAATCACATAATTATGGGAATTTATCCTCTATTTTGGACCACTCAATGAATATTAAATCAGCCCATATTACAGGAAATGAATTCGAATAAAATTGTACGGAATCAATTTCCTTAGTTGTACAGTTAGTAATCAACCTATCTATGTCTTCCTTTGTATAAAGAAAAGATTAATGAATGAAAGAAACAATATTCTATTGTGTTCATCTTAGATTTATTTATAACTAAAACGGATGTGGAATTGTCAGACGTATACATGATTATAAGGACAAAAGAATATAATTTTCCTTGACCAGTGACCCAGTTACCATCTCTGCTATCTCTTGTTCTATCTTTTCCATGCATTTTTTTCCCTCAAAAGACTGTCCAATTCTCTTTGCTCTCTTTAAAAGCAGCACGTCTCCTGCTGTCTATCTTATCAACATTATTCAACTTGTAGCTTGCTATTCCTACAAAGTAAATTCTCATACATGACATGCATGCATTTTCAGAACATTGAACATCTGAAACTGATAAAAACTCACAATCTGAGGTCAGTGAACCTGCTGATATCCAAGAACCAGAAATCAATTGTCAGTTGTAAAAAAAAAAACATCATTGGAGATATTTTATGATAATAAAATTCCAAACACTGAGCACCATATTTGACCACAGTATCTGGCCACAATCAAGTTACATTAATCTAAATTAATATATCAAAATTATTTTTATGGCCTCCTTAATGGGTTACAATGATCAGGAAATGAGTATGTAAAAAAGATCACTTGTTCCAAGCTACTGTACCAATGTTCAAGACAGTATTGTTAAAGGCACTCGCCCAAACTCCGCAAAGAACTAGCCAATATAAAATAATAAAAAAATATAATTAAAAAAAAGCCAGCCATTAAAATAAAAATTAGACAAAATGAGTTTCATCTAATTTCATATTCAAATCATCACCACTAAATATCAAGTTACAATGATTTAACTATCTAGAAAACATTAAAGTGTTAAATTATCCAAATCTAATAATAAGATAACTAAAAAAAGAAGATTAACATCAAAAATGACTTTTTCTTCAAAATTATAGTAAAAAATAATAATTCAAAATTAACAATTCAAAATTACAGCAGTCACAAATACAGAAAGGAGGAGTGAGGAGGAGGAAGAAGACGGGGCTGTGGTCTGGGAGCAGCGAGGAGGAGGGGAAGAGGGAGAAGGGGTCTGCGAAGGGGGTTGCAACGAGGCGAGGGGGCGGGGGACTGCAATGAACAGGGGGAAGAGGGAGGAGGAGGAACGAGAAGGGAGGGCGAGGATGGTGTCGAGGAAGAAAAACGAAGAAAAATTGGGGGAAGAGGGAAGAGGGAAGAGGGAAGAGGGAGGAAGGAGGAGAAGGATGGTGCCGGGGAAGGGGGCGAGCTTCCGACGAAAGGGGGAGAGGGAGGAGGGATCGGGGAAGGGGGGTGGCGCGCGTGGGTCGGGGTGGGGCCGGGGGCTGCGATGAACAGAGGGGAAAGAGGGAGGATAAGGGAGTGTGCGATGGCGAAGGAGGAAGAGAAAGAGAGATACCGGGAGGGGAAGACGCAACCGCAAACTGTCGCTGAAGGCAGCCGTCGTTCACTGAGGAGACGCCGCAGTCGCCGAAGAAAGAGAGAGTTTGGCGGTCGCTTCGATTAGGGCAGGGTTGCGCCACGGGGGTTTGGGTGGGGTTCGAAATATGACTCGGGTTCGATTCGGATTTTAATCATTCGGGCGCCGGACCCGTCGAACCTTCACTTATCGGATGCTCGTGTAACAAAATAGTCGATGCCATACTAAAATTGAAATGTCAGATAAAATTATTTTGGTTGCCAAAATAACTAATGCTTCAATGACCGCTGAGGCACATATCGACCGTCTCTTAGGAAATAAATGAAAAGAAGAAAAAAATGAAGAAGAAAATCTATCAATGTATTATTTATTATTTTAGGTTTGTGACTGTTTCCACACTCGTTCACAAAGGCTTGAGAAAATTTAGATCATCTTTCTGAGGTAGTGACTGTTTCCACACTCCGTTCTTCCAATTTCCGAGTCAACATCAGTATAGAAGAACCAGTAAATTTTGTTGTGAAAAAAAATAAAATAAATCTCAAAAATCCACATCAGTGTTCTATAATAAGAAACTCCAGGAGAATTTATAATGTCACAGATTTATGATATGTTTAAATAGTTCAGTCAGTATGCAATAGGTTCAGTCTGAGGAAGCACTTCAAATTTTAATTTTAAGTAACAACGTTTCAATTTCCCTGCTGTCACAGCAGCACGATAGGAATCATAGAGAGAAGTAAATTTCTCCTTGCGTAGCAGGAAAAGGAATTTGTTTCTGAACTTCTCTTCACTTAGCAGAATGACAGATAGCAGGTTATGCTCATTATCCAGCACTTTAT
Source organism: Musa balbisiana (assembly GCA_004837865.1). Taxonomy (NCBI): domain Eukaryota; kingdom Viridiplantae; phylum Streptophyta; class Magnoliopsida; order Zingiberales; family Musaceae; genus Musa; species Musa balbisiana. Next base: position 1,040,404 of record CM017197.1, read on the forward strand.
TCTGTTCTCCAAGCTGAATGTAAGAATCACGGGACAGTCAATGATATATGTCAGCTCACAACCAGCTTCCGTCATCAGGAATGTCATCTTGTCACATACGGTCTTCTTTGAGAGTGTCCAAACGAATGAGCACTTCCTGAAGATGTCAAGCTGGGAACACCCAAAGCTCATCAGAGTTGCACTGGTAGCATCAAAACTAGATCCGTTCATGCTCGTGACTACATGAAGTGCATACGTATATAGTCCAGAATCGCGTGGGACACCCAATTCAGAATAACTAGAAGATGCATAATGTTTTCTCTAACATCAGAGTCACTAATGTCCTACAACTAAAATCTGAAACATTTCAAATGAGCACTTCCAGAGTAATTGATCTATTTCATCAAGAATGTAAAGAGATGATCTAGTTATAAGTCTAGCAAGACTGGTAAGTAGAAAAGAGACTGTTTAATTAATTAAAAACAATAATTTGTGAGGTTCAACAAGCTAAAAAAAGGCATTGTTGATGATGATGAGCAACTTGAGATAAGAAAAAAAAAAAAAAACATAGCTGGAAGACCAGAGAAAGGCAATAAATTTTCTGAAAAATGAATAAAGAAATAAGAAAACTTCACATGAGGAATAGTCAGACTTGTGCATGATTCCATTAAGTAAAATAATTATAGTTTTCTTTGGCCAGTGACCCAATTATTGTCTCTGCTATCTCTTGTTCTATCTTTTCCATGCATTTTTTTTCTTTTTCTCTAAGACTTTCCGAATTCTCTTTGCTCTCTCTAAAAGCAGCACTTGTTCTGTCTATCTTAACAACAGTATTTAACTTGCATTCTGTAACTTGTTATTTCTTTAAAGTAAATGCACGCACATACAGCATATGCATGCATTTTGGCAACACCGAACATCTGAGATCGATAAATTTTACATTATTAGGTCAATTATAAACCTACTCATATCCGAGGGCTGGAAATTAATTGTCACTTGCCACTAAATACACGTCATTGGAATTGCAAGATAAGAGAAGGTAGAAGGCTGAGCACCATGTTTGACCACAGTATCTATTCTAGACTACAATCAAGTTAAGCGAATTTAGATAAATATTACTCAAAATTATTTTTTACGACCTCCGGTACAAGTTACAATGGTTGTGGACACTCATGATGAGTCTACCTTTGCCAATGGTGAAGTAAGAGGCTGCTTCTTACGGATCATACCAGTAAGATCCTACAAGTACTGGATAAGCCAGGATTCAGTGCAAAGTCCATCAAAGCGCTACCAAATTTAGAATTCAAAACTCATATATTTTGAATTTTATGCATATCTTATATTCCTACAAAGAAGAGCTTCACATCAACATTAATGCAGTTGTCAAGAGACGTTGCTCGACATCTGTATCGATGACTCTTTTACCGTTGGACAATCATATCAACGATGATAGAATGGTCCTCACCTTTCAACATTACTCTTCTCATCTACAACAGTCACCTACTACTCCTAGTGATGCCACTATCCACCACAATCGATGAAAATATTAAAATTATTTTTTTACCATTTATTTTTATGTTTATACGCGTAAAACCGATAGCATTAAGGTAAATGAATCTAAATATTTTACATAGTTTTTGAAATGTAAGAACTAGAATGCTAAATATAACTAACTATACGTAATATTTGATTAGCCAATAGGTTAGCTTATGCATAGAAATTGATGTGGGGCAATCACTGTTATCAAAGACTATAGATACTAAAAAAGCATTAAGGTTTCGAAACTTTCGAGACACTGGACGCTAAAAGGCTCAGAGTTTTCAAAATGTCCAAGCACTAGTCACTTATCCAAGCGAAAGGCAAGGCACATATCGATATAAAAGTTATCAAAAATATAATTAAAAATAAAATCGATCAATAAAATAAAAATTAGATGAAAATATGAAACGAGTTTCATATCATTTCATATCGAGGTGGCAGATAGGACTGTTGAAAGAAAGACTAAGAGGTTACCGAGAGAGAGAAGCAAGCGTCAAGTGAAAAGAAAGTGAGGAGGTCGCCCCACCTTGTGGTTGCGAGCAAGGGTTGCTTCCCCTAGGGTGGGGGTGCTGCGATAGAGAATGAGGGAGGGGGCAGGAGAGAGAAAGCGAGAAAGTAAAGGGGAGGAGAGGGCCCTACGAGAAAGAAGAAGATGGGGCAGGCAATGGACCATCGGAGAGAGTGAGAGAGAGCGAGAAGCTGAGGGGGAAGAGAGAGCAAACATACCATTGGGAAAAGACATGCCACTATGGCTTGTGACAAGGAAGTCACGACATTAATTGTTAGTCGTTTGGGTTGCTGCTTGCTCATACACAATAGGGAGTAGGAATCGAGGATATCTAGGACTCTCCAACGGGAGAGGGGAAGAAACATTTCAAGGGAAGTGAGTCACACAAGGGTTGGGATCAAATTGTTTTTTGTTAGACCCAGCTGAGGGTTTAATTTATGTGCAAGATCACTCGGGCGTGCGACCGCCTAGCACCCAACGGGTGCTCACCGAAGTGTCATATGAATGAAAAAGTATAGATTAGGCGAGCACCGAGGTTAAATAGAACTAAGACGATCTAACTCAAAACTCATGATATTTAATATATGTGTGTGTGTATATATATATATATATATATATATATATATATATATATATATATATATATATATATATATATGTATATGTATATATATGTATATGTATATATGTATGTATATGTATATATATATGTATATGTATATATATATATGTGTGTATATATATATGTGTGTATATTATATATATATATATACATATATATATATATACATATACATATATATATATATAATATGACAACCTCTCTATCTAGTTATTATCAATGCATCATTGTATATATTGTCAACTACTCTTGTCGTATACTTGATTCCAAATTTTCCGAGCTTGTTGGGGACTGCTCTCCAAGTTAGATTTCATAATATGTATGAGGTCATTCAAATGTTTCCTCGCTGCTGTTACGTTATGATATTTCAAGTGGTTGAAACTTTTATTTAGCTTCACTTATTTTCAGTTTAGAAGAATATTGAAAGGGTTAAGATTATCTCTCATGTATCGTTTCGATCTCTCTTGTAAGACAAGAGAGGCTCTAATAGAGAGAGATGGCAGCAGAGATATTGAGAATACGATGAAGAGCTCTCTTGTAAGACGAGAGGCTCTAAGAGAGATAGAGACGGCGCCGAGATATTGAGAATATGATGAAGAGTCACTCGCACAATATTGTTTCCCCACACATCAATTATTTTCCCACGCATGTCCGAGGCCAAGTCGCCACCGATCAGCCGACAGAAATAGCTAGCTACCGTAGAAACATAACACAAAAGCTTTAGAACATCGGTATAAAATAAACGGTATCTTGTGTTGTACGTAAAAGATAATTAGAAATAAAATATCAAAATCAACATCAATCAGTATGCAATAGGTTTACACTTTGCCAGTCTCGAGGGACCACTTGCAATCCTAATCTTCAGTGACAACATGGTGCTTTCCCCGCACAGCAGCAACATAGGATTTATAGAGAGCAGTAAATTTCTCCTTGTACGGGAAAAGAAATTTGTTCATGAACTTCTGCTCAGTTAGTGGCATGACATATAAAAGGCTATGTCCTTTATCCAGAAATTTATTCTGCTCAAGAAATTTTATAACTTCATGTCGAGGTCTCAACCTCTTCTCCAAGCTATATGCAAGAATCCCAGGATGGCAAATGATATACTGCAGCTCACAACCAGCTTCCTTCATCAGGAATGTCATCTTGTCAGATATGTTATTCTTTGAGAGTCTCCAAACACATGGGTTCTTCCTGAGTATGGCAATGATGTCTGGCTGGGACCAACCAAAGCTCTTCAAGGTTGCAAAGATAGCATCACACTTAGATCTGCTTATGTTCAAGACAGCAACAAGTGCATGAGGGAACATTCCACAATCATGTGGCACACCCAACTCCTCAACATGTTCCATAACTTCCTTAATAAATTTGTTTTTTCGAACAAGAAAACCCGAATTCAACACCACCATATGCGCGATGCATTCATCACTGATGCCACATTCCCTTAAGAGAGATATATTGGGCTCTATCTTCCGAGCTAAGCTAGAAGTAAGAAGAAATAGGTTCCTCCTGCAGGCTTTCAGTAACCTCTCATTAGAACCAAGTAGTGACCTCAAGAAGTTCAAATTCGGTTGGATATTATGAAAGAGTATAGCCGGATATTTTGAAACCAACTGAACTATTTCAGTAACAGAAAATCCTATGTCTTGCAAAGATCTCATCCTGGGCTTCAGTGTCGTCTCTACCTTAGCACGCAGCAACTTGGGTGCCTTCTGGGTAAGTTTCATGACTTGTGCATCGCTCCAACCATGCTGCTTAAAGAACTCAATGGAAAGACTCGAAGAATTTTTACGACAGGTGTGATACTTGGCTGTTTTTGCAGCCTTTTCTGAGGAAAGTTCACATGATTGAAGGGGGTTGACCACTATAAAGTTGGAACTGTGCTCTGAACTATCGTATTTGGCAGTGGAAAAGTTAAACAGGCTGCAAAGTTGATAGGAGGAAAGATAAATGGAGGAATTGTTTCGTGGGAAAAGGCAAAAGAGCCTTTTTTGCACCAAAAACATCATCTTTTGAAGCAGTATCGTGTGCTGTTTGCAGAAAAATACAAAAAAAAATAATCTAATTGCTGCCCTCTCTAAGTCCAACTCCACTTCTACCTTAGATCAAGCACATCCAAACTAAATATATTTTCTGTATCTGCTTCCAACCAAAAGGAAGTTGAAAACTTCCAGCTGATAATCTGTATCAGATAAAATTCCTCACGTAAATCCACCTGCATTCAGTTCCCATAAATCATTTCTTTCAGATTTAAGTCTCTGAATGGTGTTTGAGTGTAGATTAAGAGTACCTTTGATCATTTACTTATTATCATGCTCACATCCAAGCAATTCTCCACCACTGAAATAATGTCTTCATATGACAAATGCGCACTGACACTACCTTCCACTATTTATCTAATGTAGTTAGTAGCTTCAGAAACTGTGAAGCACGCTATATCCCTGCAGATATTGAAAAATGATATCAAATGTATTTTCATCAAATATGCGGCATAAGAGTGACAATGGCATTTACTATGTTGATCGTATACAGACGATATTCAAGTTTGTACTAACAGGTTGAACATCAGTCAAGGACTTGCAATAGGTACTTCAGCATTCAGATTAGGTGGAAGATGCATAATGTTTTGTCTAACATCAGATTCACTAATGTCCTACAACGAAAACCTGAAACATTTCGAATGAGCACTTCCAGAAAATTTGATCCTTTTCATCAAGAATGAAAAGAGATGATTCACTTATAAGTCTAACAAGACCGGTAAGTAGAAAAGACATTGTTTGAGAAATTTGTGGATTGGATAAATTTGAGATGATTAAGAGGAAGAACACTCTAATCAAGATGAACTAGAGACACCCAACCGTCATAATCGTTCGACTAATGTGCAAAAGCAAAGAAATAGGCAAAGGGGAAAACAATAGCATCAGTCGCACTGTTGAAAAGAATCGTATCGGACGATGAGATACCTTCTCAATCGCATTCAACAACCCAATCCGTCCAAAGACATGACAACAATGTAGACACAATACCTCGACCAATGATAGCAACAACGCTAGAGATGGTCACGTCTACACAATGAGGGTGGTGCATGGACTGAGGAGTAGTATTTTACACATACCACCGAGAATTCAAATCATTAAGCTCGACAAGATATTGGTCATGTTCATGCATAGAAGGGAAAGGAGAAGACATTGGATGGTTTTCAGTAGATGCGATAGAGCCAACACGATATATACATTATCCTAACAAGCAATGAGATCTCAGAATTCGAGAAATTGAAGCATATTCTAGCCAAAGAGTTTAAAATTAAAGATCTTGGCCAACTAAGATTTTTATTAGGCATGGAAATAGCGAGATTAAAGAATGAGATATTTTTTTCACAAAAGAAATACACCCTAGACCTTCTAGAAGAAACAAGGATGCTTGATCAAAAACCTGTGGACACCCCAATAGATCTAGAACATATATTGTGATGTCATTCACATAGAGCCATGATAGACACAATCAAATATCATAGATTGGTAGGTAAGTTGATTTACCTATCGCATACTCCTCCAAACTTGGCATTTGCAGTGAGGTGTAGTGAGTTATGCATGCGCCATATGAAGAACATTTAGAGACAGTATATAGAATCCTTAGATATCTGAAAAGGACTCCGGGCAACGGATTGTTACTCAAAAAGGACAATCATATGAGAATTGAGGCCTTCATTTATGCTGATTGGGTAGGATCAGTAAATGATTGGAGATCAACCACAGGATATTGTCTATTTGTTGGAGGCAATTTGGTGACTTGAAGCAAAAAGTAGACAGTTGTTGCTAGAAGCAATGCTTAAGCAAAGTTCAGAGAAATACCATAAGATATTTGTAAACTCCTATGGCTAAAAATGCTTCTAAAAGAATTATGAATACCCGCTTAAACTCCTAGTAGACTATATTATGACAATACGACTGCTATCAATATTGCTCATTGTCCAGTGCACCATGATAGAACAAAGTATGTTGAGGTAGATTGATATTTCATAAAGGAGAAAATTAAAGAAGGAATTGTCTGCATATTTTATATTCCTACAAAGAAGCAACTAGCAAATATTATTACTTAAGAGCTTCAAAGATTTTCTTATGAGGATCTAACTAACAACCTAAGAATGATTAACATTTTCGAACTAGCTTGAGGGGGAATATAGAAAATTCCATAATTAAGCATTTTATAATCACATAATTAAGGGAATTTATCCCCTATTTTGGACCACTCAATCAACATTAAATCAGCCCATAATACAGGAAATGAATTAGAATAAAAAATTGTATGGAATCAATTTCCTTAGTTGTACAGTTAGTAATCAACCTATCTATGTCTTCCTCTGTATAAAGAAAAGATTAATGAATGAAAGAAACTATATTCTCTTGTGTTCATTTTAGATATATTTATAAGTAAAACGGATATGGAATTGTCAGACTTATACATGATTCTATTGACAAAATAATATAATTTTCTTTAGCCAGTGACCCAATTACCATCTCTGCTATCTCTTGTTCTATCTTTTCCATGCATTTTTTTTCCCTCAAAAGACTGTCCAATTCTCTTTGCTCTCTTTAAAAGCAGCACTTCTCCTGCTGTCTATCTTAGCAACATTATTCAACTTGTAGCTTGCTATTTCTCCAAAGTAAATTCTCATACATGACATGCATGCATTTTCAGAACATTCCAAGAACCAGAAATTAATCGTCAGTTGTAAAAAAAAAACATCATTGGAGATATTGTATGACAAGAAAATTGCAAAAACTGAGCACCATATATGACCACAGTACCTGGCTACAATCAAGTTACGTTAATCTAAATTAATATATCAAAATTATTTTTTATGGCCTCCTTAATGGGTTACAATGATCAGGAAATGAGTATGTAAAAAAGATCACTTGTTCCATGTTCAAGCCAGTATTGGTAAAGGTGCTAGCCCAAGCTCTGCAAAGAACTAGCCAATATAAAATAATAAAAAAATATAATTAACAAAAAAGCCAGCCATTAAAATAAAAATTAGACAAAATGAGTTTCATCTAATTTCATATTCAAGTCATCACCACTAAATATCAAATTACGTTGATTTAACTATCTAGAGAACATTAAAGTGCCAAATTATCCAAATCTAATAACAAAATAACTAAAAAAAGAAGATTAACATCAAAAATGACATTTTTTTCAAAATTATAGTAAAAAATAATAATTCAAAATTAACAATTCAAAATGACAGCAGTCACAAATACAGAGAGGAGGAGTGAGGAGGAGGAAGAAGACGGGGCTGTGGTCTGCGAGCAGCGAGGAGGAGGGGAAGAGGGAGAAGGGGTCTGCGAAGGGGGTTGCGACGAGGCGAGGGGGCGGGGGACTGCGATGAACAGGGGGAAGAGGGGGGAGGAGGAACGAGAAGGGAGGGCGAGGATGGTGTCGAGGAAGAAAAACGAAGAAAAATTGGGGGAAGAGGGAAGAGGGAGGAAGGAGGAGAAGGATGGTACCGGGGAAGGGGGCGAGCTTGCGACGAAAGGGGGAGAGGGAGGAGGGATCGGGGAAGGGGGGGTGGCGCGCGTGGGGCGTGGTGGGAGCGGGGCTGCGATGAACAGAGGGGAAAGAGGGAGGAGAAGGGAGTGTGCGATGGCGAAGGAGGAAATGCAAGAGAGATACCGTGAGGGGAAGACGCCACCGCCAACTGTCGCTGTTTCCCGATGGAGAGGAAGGCAGCCGTCGTTCACTGAGGAGACACCGCGATTAGGGCTTTGGGTACGGTTCGAAATGTGACTCAGGTTCGATCGGGTTTTTATTCATTCGGACGCTTGACCCGTCGAACCGCCTCCGGTTGAATTCGTGGGGCCCACCCCACTTATCGTAGCTCATGTAACAAAATAGTCGATGCCATACAAAAATTAAAATGTCAGATGAAATTATTTTGGATGCCAAAATGACTAATGCTTCAACATGTAAAATGAAACGACAGTTTTCCTATGACCGGTGAGGCATATATCGATCGTCTCATAGCAAATAAATGAAATGGAGCAGAAAATCTATCAAAATAGTCGATACCAACTTTTCTAGTTTATTCTGCTTATTTTTGTCTATGACTTTCACTTAGATTGTTTTTCGATTAAGACTCGTTAATATGATTTATCATATTATTCAATGTAACGACTGAGTGATATAGAGGTAGAGAAATGATGAGTATACGATGAATGAAAGTCCTCACACAATTATATTTCTCTATGCATTCATATATCATCACTCCATCATCAATTTAAATTTATAGAGCTTAGACTATAATTTTAATACGAACACATTTAATGACATTCATAATTCTGTCCATATTTCACACTCTATTTAAATAGATCCCAATCATTTAGACGACAGTTTTGTTATCAATATTTCACATATTAAAATATGGCTCTTCCACGACATTGAACTAAGCAGACATTGGATCAAGGAAATCCATATCAATATGGCTCTTCACATTCTAAGGTGACTTCACATGTTCCAACAGAATTATTAATAAAGTTTCTTTTATAACACTTCACACCAATTAATCTGACTGAGGCAAAGTTAACACTGATCCGCAGACAGAACTAGCTGGCTATGGTAGAAACATAACACAAAGACTAGAGAAAATTTAGATTATCTTTCTGAGGTAGTGACTGTTTCCACACTCGTTCTTCCAATTTCTGAGTCAACATCAGTACAGAAGAACCAGTAAATTTTGTTGTGAAAAAATAAAAATCTCAAAATCCACATCAGTGCTCTATAATAAGAAACTCCAGGAGAATTTATAATGTCACAATTTTAAGATATGATTAAATAGTTCAGTTATGCAATAGGTTCAGTCTGAGGAAGCACTTCAAATTTTAATTTTAAGTAACAAAGTTTCAATTTCCCTGCACAGCAGCACGATAGGAATCATAGAGAGAAGTAAATTTCTCCTTGCTTAGCAGGAAAAGGAATTTGTTTCTGAACTTCTCTTCACTTAGCACAATGACAGATAGCAGGTTATGCTCATTATCCAGCACTTTATTCTGCTCAAGAAAATTCAGAACTTCATATCGAGGTCTCAGCCTCTTCTCCAAGCTGAATGTAAGAATCACAGGATGGCCAATGATATATGTCAGCTCACAACCAGCTTCCGTCATCAGGAACGTCATCTTGTCACATATGTTCTTCTTTGAGAGTGACCAAATGGATGGACACTTCCTGAATAAAGCAATGATGTCAGGCTGGGACCACCCAAACTTCATCAGAGTTACCGAGGTAGCTTCAAACCTAGATCTGCTCAAGCTCATGACTGCATGAAGTGCATAAGTGTATACTGCAGAGTCACGTGGGACACCAAATTCCTCAATACATTTGATAACTTCCTTCAATTTGTCTATTCTACCAAAACAGCCCCGCATTGTCACCACCATATGAGTGATGCGCTCGTCACTGATGCCACGTTCCCTCAAGAGAGATATACTGGGTTCTATATTCCGAGCCAAGCTAGAAGAAAGAATAAACATGTTCCTCTTGCAGGCTTTCAGAAACCTCTCATTAGAACCTAGTAATGACCTCCAGAAGTTGATCCTCGGTGGAATGTCACGCAGAAGGAGCACACTCGGACATGATGAAACCAGCTGAACTATTTCAGTGTCAGAAAATCCCATGTCCTGCAAAGATCTCAACCTGGGCTTCAGGGCAGTCTCTACATTAGCAAATATCAACTTGGGTTGCCTCTGGGTAAGCTTCATGACTTGCGCATCACTCCAACCACTCTGCTTAAAGAACTCAATGGAAAGACTTGAACTTGAAGATTTTGTGTGACAGGTGCGACACTTGGCTGTTTTTGCAGGCTTTTCTGAGGAAAGTTCACATGATTGAAGGGGGTCGACCACTGTAAAGTTGGATTTATGAACTGAAATTTGGTCTTTGGCGGTGGAAAAGCTAAACAGACTGCAGAGTTCATAGGAAGAAAGATGGATGGTGGACTTGTTGCATGGGAGAATGCAAAAGAGCCTCTTTTTCACCAAAAACATTATATTTTGAAGCAGTATCACATACAGTTTGCAGAAAAACACAAGAAAAGTAGTTTTATTGCTGCCCTCTCCAAGTCCAAATGCCTCTTCTACATCAAATCAAGCACATCCGAACTAAATATATTTTGTGTATCTGATTCCAACCAAAAGGAAGTTGAAAGCTTCCAACTAATCATCTGTATCGGATAACATCCCCCGACCAATCACGTAAATCCACCTGCATTCAATTCCCATTAACCATTTCTTTCAGATGTAAGCTTCTAAATGGTGTTTGAATGTTGATTAAGAGTACCTTTGATCATTTACTTATTACCATGCTCACATCCAAGCTATTAACAACCACTGAAATAATATCTTGATATGACACATGCACACTGACACTACCTTCCGCTATTTATCTATTGTACGTAGTAGCTTTAGAAACTGTGAAACACACTATATCCCTGCAGATATTGAAAAATGATATCAAATGTATTTTCATCAAATATGCGGCATAAGAGTGACAATGGCATTTACTATGTAGATCGTATACAGATGATATTCAACTTTGTACTAATAGGTTGAACATCAGTCAGATGACTTACAATGGGTACTTCAGCATTAAGATTCGGTGGAAGATGCATAATGTTTTGTCTAACATCAGATTCACTATTGTCCTACAACTAAAAGGTTTGATGAACCAAACACTTCATCAAAATAAACAGTTGCTGTTGACATAGTTTGTTTTGGGAAACCTAGTCAGATTAGTATTATCTTAGGTATATTTTTAATTAAAATGCTTCACATGAGGAATAGTCAGACTTTTGCATGATTCTATTGACAAATGATTACGATTTTATTTGGACAGTGACCCAATTATAGTCTCGTTCTATGTTTTCCGTGCTTTATTTTTCTCTAAGACTTCCCCAATTTTCTTTGCTCTCTCTAAAAGCAGCACTTCTCCTGCTGTCTATCTTAACAACCGTATTTATCTTGCATACTGTGACTTGCTATTTCTTTAAAGTATGCTCATGACATAATGCTGACCGTTTGTTCGGAGGGTAGCGGGTAACTATCAAGGAGTAGGAAAGGGGAGGGGAAGATGTATTAGAGAGCGCGAAGAGGGGTGTAGAGGAGGGAGATGGGGGTTGTCGGGGCCGGAAAAGGATAACAGAGAGGGGGCTGTCGGGGCCGGAGAAGGAAAACGGAGAGGGGGCTGTTGGGATCGGAGGAGTCGGGGGATGGTGTCGGGGAAGCGGGAGAGCTGTGGCGAAAGGGGAAGAGCAAGGAGGGATTGGGGAAAAGGGGCAGCGACGAGGCGGGGGCGGCGGTGGGCTGCGATGAACGGGGGAAGAGGGAGGGGAAGGGATTGTGCAACGGCGAAGGAGGAACAGGAGCTGGAGGAGGAGCAAGAGAGAGATACCGGGCGCTGTCACCGTTCGCCGACGAAGAGGAAGCCGCAGCATCCACCGTTCTCCGTGGAAATTGCCGCAGCGATAAGAGCTCGACGGAGGAATATGCCGCCGCTGCTGCCGCCTTTCGCCAAGGAAAACGTCGCAGTCGCGGTCGCTGTGGAGACGGAGCCAGTTTTCACCTCTGCGTTTAGGGCACGGGTGCGACTTTGAGGATGCCTTTCTCACCTGGTTCAATCGAACCTTAGTTCCAAATTGACTTGACTCGGGCTCGACACAGACTGAATCAGGCGGGTGCCTGGGCCGCACCCGTTGGAACTCGCCCGCCCGGCCCACTTATCACGAGCCCGGTGTCGTCAATTGCTTCAGCTATAGTGAAGAAGAACTTTCAGGTATCATTGATGAAGAAATTAAATAAATCGATAGAATTAAAAAATAATTTATCTTTTTTTTATTTTATAGTCATTATTGTGATATTTAAATTATTATCATATTGATATTCTTATAATTCGCCAAGCATATTAATATAAACAACCAAAAAAATATTCACGGTAATATAATAGACACCAGTAAAAGCATATATTACATTATTAAAAAGGTTTGAAAATTTTAAAATTCTTTTGTATACATTCCAATGTTGCCAATATAAGCAAAATTTCATAATATTATTTGTAATAAAATAATATAATAATTTTTTATATTCAAAAGATTTTTTAAATAATTTATATATTGAATTCTATTAGGTAGAAGCATCTCTAGGAAATCTTTTGGTCCTTTTATCTTTTAATTTAAAAAATCTGACTTATTTTTTCATTTCTTATGGATGGCTTTACAACAATAAAATAGCTTGCTTAATAGGAGAGATAAAAGTTTGAAGAGATCTAAGTCATTCTTATGCACATAAATTCAAAACATGACAAGCACAGCTAACATGAAAAAAAAAAAAAAAATCATGGAAAGCAAGCTGACAATCTTCTTGTAATTCCAAAATAAAAGTGGTCTTTATCATTGTATTATTGAAACCAATGAAAAAATTTTAAGAATCAAATAATATATTATAAAATTTATCATTCCATAAATATTATTGATTATATGTAATTCAACAAAAACTCTAAAAGTAATAATTATTTTTACATGGTCCAATCACTATTAATCCAATTATAAGTGATTCATATGCATGTGTATATTTGCTGGTGATCACTCTAACTATCAAAATAAATGAAATCATAATATATTTTTTTATAAAAATCGTATAACGTGCGAGCAAGTGTGGCACACGTCATTGGTGGGATTTAAAGCCTGGACAAAAATCAATAAATCTATTTTTTAATCAAAATTAAAAGATAAATATTTAACAAAAAATCAATAAATCTAACTTGAGTTGGTCATCATATATTCTTCCTTCTACATTTTCAATGTTTGAATATCGATATTGATATTTTGGCTTTCTCGAATTATCAAGATGGTAGTAAAGTGATAACTTCCACTTTGTCATTGGATTAAGAAAAGAGCATCAAAGATTTTTAATTATCGTGAGAAAGGATAAAAGATTTCTAGAGTATCTATAAGGTTTTTAATTATGTTTCCTAAAATTTCTTCTGCTTATTGGAAGGACTAATTTATTTTCTAATTTTTAATATTTTTAATTATAAAATAACTAAAGGACCCCTAAATATAGTTATTTATATGAGAGAGATAAATTATTGATTTGATACTCCTTTGATTGTTAGGACTATTGGGCCCAATTGTTTAAGTCAAATTATCCATCGATAACCTATTTGATCGAGATTTTTATAATATAAAATACTATTAAATCGATGATTTAAATAGGAGGTAGATAAGGATTTAAATTGATTTCAGAATCGATGATTCTAATTTTTCAAACCTAAGAATTGAAATTAAATCACCCCGATCGATTTCAATTTGATTCAATTCATTTGTGATTCAAACCAATGCTAGATAAGGACTAGTCATACCTAGCTAAATGCATTAAGATTTTGGGTCTATTTTGGAGTTGAGAAATAAGTTACACTATAGTTGTTTAGCACATTTAGTTCATTTGGGGTTTTGTTATGAGTTTGAAAAAAGAAATCATAGAAAGGTAGATAAGGAAACTAAGAGATTTGATGAACCACAAGTTTATTTTGATGAACCACACACTTCATTAGAAAAAAAGCTGATCTATTTTGTCGACCACAAGTTTATTTGTCACCAACTCATTTTAACTTTCAATGCAGAACTATGTGAGATAATTACAATCCAGATTAATTTATGGTTTGACTTTTGCAAATTTATATGTTATGTTATACTATAATCATTTTCTTAGGTTTGAATTTATTATTTACAAATCAAAAGGGCACTCTCAGCACTTGAATTCAAATGAAATCAAATTAGTTTCACTTAAGCTCGATCCAACTAAAGTTGAATCAGATGAGATAAATGTCTGACCTGCCCAATACTTGAACCCGGGTGAGTGCTTAGACCATGCCTGATTGAACTCGCTTAATCAACTCACTCATAGACTCTCGAGTCTCATAAAAAGGTGTCTAGGTGAAAGAAAGAGTAAGTGATTTCACTTGTTTCAGTAAAAAAATTATATGTAGCTTCAGCTATATTTCTATTTTTATTGAGAAGCATCACTAGCATAATATAGATGGAGAATTTGTCAATATAACCTGTAAATGCAAACAATCATAATAATAACAAAAGTCATGATGTTGGAACTATTTAGTTATATGAATCTTTTGCACTCTTATGTAAGACATTACTAGTAATAGAAAGAGAATTTAGAAAGAGATTTTGTTGATTTTAATTTGACTACATATGTTGTCTTACATAATTCTCCTTCAAATCACCAACTAAACTCTCAGATACAATATTTGACTATCGAAATATAAGCTGGGCAACTTGTTTTACGGTATGAACAAGCCTTCAGTTGTCAAGATAATGACTTTTAATACTGCAACAGCAGAGGAGAACATAGTGAGATCAAGGTATAAGGTTATACCTAACCAAATGCATTTATTTTGAGTTTATTTTTGAGTTTGGAAATAAGTTACATTATAGTTTTATTCGACTCTGGATCATTTGGTGTTTTGATGGTGCTTGAAATGAAAATTATAAAGCGGTACACAAAATAAGGAAACATTATTTTTTTAATCTAATTTTTTAGTGGACTGTATGAGGTTACGAGATAGGTTGATCCTTTGCGAATAAGTATCACAACATTACTGTATACAACTTAGATGAGAACAATTACGTTCCTTTCTGGCAATAGGTAGGGAAGAAGAGATCTTTTGACTCCCCTAAAAATAAATAAAATAATAAATATTACACTATGAAAGCTTATATATATCTTGTTTGATAGACATTTGATGATAGAGAAGCCTAAGATAGCAAATTAAAATAATTATGTAACATTAAATTTTTATGCTAAAAAAATATTTAATCAATTTGTGGATCCAAAAGTCTCCTTTTACAAAATAAATCTAGCACATAAGTTATGTTACACTAGATATAACTTACTTTATGGTTTGGCAAAATCTTATGCATTCAATTCGTGGTTTAGAAAGATTGTATGAAATACTAAAGAAAAATGTACGAAACCCAAATATACATACCTTAATCTTTCATATCTATTAAGTTCTTACTACAAGACTCACAGTAACGAACTTAACAATCACTGATTAGAAAGAAGTATAACTTTAACATACATAACCTTTCAGAAGTAGAGCATAAAAAATAAAAAAATGAAGGTCGTACGGTTCATCAAGAATCAGGTATTATGTCGAAAAAACATTGAAGAAGTATCACAGACGATGAAGAATAAAATTTACTGACAAATCATCTGATACAAAACTCTTCTATTATTTCTTGATCACTAGGATATGAAGGAATTGTTAAAAGTTATATTTTATCGTCTTTGGCCTCTATAGTGTCTAGAAATCTCTAGCCCTAAAATGATGATGATCATTCCTATTATGCTTAAGATATTTATTTCAAATACACCATAAAACATAATGATTCAAGGCTGTAGGTCTATTAATGTATAACAGGAAAATTGTTGAAAAATACATGAGGACATAAGCAACAAATTTTAGGAAACTTGTTTGGTTCAAAAACTAATGTAGAAAAATGTGAGCTCCATTTGTTTTGAATAGATATCTTTGATGTCTTTTCAAAATTTTTTAAAAAAAATTTATACTCTTCAGCACCATTAACAATTTATAATTAATAGTTGCCTCACAACTATCCAACAATCTTCTTTGACCAATTTTCTAATTTCTTTCTCTTACAATCTTTTATTAAATTGAAATTTTAGTAACTAAACATATTACAAAAAAAATTAATGATACTGTTCTTTATTCGACACCAAAATGATAATACAATATTACAGAAAAAAAATGAAGCTTCATAACACATGTACCAAGCAAAAATTTCAGTCACTATACTACCCTTTTGACAAACTAAGAATTGATAGTCAATATTTATATATTTTTTCAAAATAAGTAATAGATATCTTTTATTTGCTTTCAGAACTTTAAAGAATTTTATATTCTTCAGCATCATTTCCAGCTTATAATCACAACTCAGTCCCACAATCATCTAACAATCATCTCTATCAACTCTTCTTAGTCATTCCTCTTAGAATCTTTCATTAAATAAGACTTTTGTTTACTAAACATATTACTAAAAAAAAATGATACTTTTTTCTTATTTTTAAGACACTAAAATGATAATACAACATTACATTAAAAAAAAAGCTTCATAACTAACTGTATATATATGCCATTGATGTGTTCATATTATTACCTATCTGGTAATTGTTCTCTGAATACAATTAAACTGTTATTATAAAAAAAAACTAGAGATACAACCAACGTAGCTCAAATTCAATAATCTTTCTGGATCTGTGATGTGCTTCATTTGGTTCAGATGAATTCAAACATACACATAAATAACCAAGTGAGATAATATGCATGGGTCTCAATAATTAAATGAAACCGAACGCGGTAGACATGTTGGGTCTATTAGATGGCACAAGCAAAGTCAAACATATAATCTAAGTATATAACAATACAGATGTGTATCAAATTTAATATAGATCTGTTGTTTAATGCGTTAAATTAAACGGTTAAAATGAACGTATTGCTCTTAATTTTTTAATGTGTGAGCCTGGATATGACTAGAACAAATATGTTAATAGTCATATCCACATCTGTTGTTTCCTTTCCAGTATGTTCCGTCCAAGCGGCTCTTACATCATTCTTTGAGATGTCCGCCTTCAAAAGAAAGGTGTCCTTTTTAAATTAGATCACAATCATCTAAATGATAGCACAGTTACCAATATGCCTCCACAACAATTAACCAGACCGAGACAAAGTTGACACTGATCGATCGACTCGCAGAATTAGCTAAATATGGTAGAAACAGAACACAAAAGCTTGACATTTTGGTTAACTTTCTGAAGTAATTGACTTTCCCCCACACCAATTTCTGAGACATCAGCATAAAATAATGAGTACCTTTTGATGCAGAAAAAATAAAAAGAAGAACAATCACCAAATCAACGTGGAAGTTATACTCCAAGAAACTCTTGCAGATTTTAAATTGTCACAAATATAAAGTGATTAATTTGCAGTCAGCATGCAATAGTTCGACACTTTGTCTTAAGGAAGCACTTGCAATCCTAGTTTACCTCAACAACGAGGTGCTTTCCATGCACAGCAACAACATAGGAATCATATTGAGCAATAAATTTCTCCTTGCGTAGCAGGAAAAGGAATTTGTTTCTGAACTTCTCTTCAGATAGCACCATGACAGATAGCAGGTTACGTCCTTTATCCAGCAATTTATTCTGATCAAGAAAATTCATAACTTCATATCGAGGTCTCAACCTCTTCTCCAAGCTATATGTAAGAAGCACGGGATGGCCAATGATATATGTCGGCTCACAACCAGCTTCCTTCATCAGGAATGACATCTTGTCAGATAAGTTCTTCTTTGAGTAATTCCAAATGGCTGGTTGCCTCCTGAATGCAGCAAGGCTGTCTGGTTGGGACCAACCAAAGCTCATCAGGGTTGCAAAGGTAGCATCAAACCTGGCCCTGCTCAGGGTCATGACTGTAAAAAGTGCACGAGGGAACATTTTACAGTAACGTGACACACCCAACTCCTCAACACGTTTGATAGATTCGTTGATACATTTGTTCGTTCGACAAAAAAAACTCGGTAGTGCCACCAGCAGCCGCGTGATGCATTGCTCACTGATGCCACATTCCCTCAAGTGAGATATATTGGGCTCAATCTTTTGAGCCAAGCTAGAAGTAAGGAGAAACATGTTCTTCCTGCTGGTTTTAATTAACCTCTCATTAGAACCAAGAATTGACCTCCAGAAGTTGATCCTCGGTTGGATGTCACGTAAATCGAGCATACGAGGACATGATGAAACCAGCTGAACTATTTCAGTGTCAGAAAATCCCATGTCCTGCAAAGATCTCAACCTGGGCTTCAGGATAGTCTCTATGTTAGCATGTAGAAACCTGGGTTCCCTCTGCATAAGCTTCATGACTTGTGCATCACTCCAACCACTCTGCTTAAAGAACTCAATGGAAAGACTTGAACTTGAAGATTTTGCATGACAGGTGCGACACTTGGCTGTTTTTGCAGCCTTTTCTGAGGAAAGTTCACATGATTGAAGGGGATTGACCATGGTAAAGTTGGATTTATGGTCTGAAATTTGTTCTTTGGCGGTGGAAAAGCTACTAAACAGACTGCAGAGTTCATAGGAAGAACGATGAATGGTGGACTTGTTACATGGGAGAATGCAAACGAGCCTCTTTTGCACCAAAAACATTATATTTTGAAGCAGTATCACACACTGTTTGCAGAACAACACAAGAAAAGTAGTTTTATTGCTGCCCTCTCCAAGTCCAAATGCCTCTTCTACCTCAAATCAAGCGCATCCAAGCTAAATATATTTTCTGTATCTGCTTCCAACCAAAAGGAAGTTGAAAGCTTGCAACTAATCATCTGTATCGGATAACATTCCCCTACGAGTCACGTAAATCCATCTGCATTCAGTTCCCATTAACCATTTCTTTCAGATGTAAGCCTCTAAATGGTGTTTGAATGTTGATTAAGAGTACCATTAATCATTTACTTATTACCATGCTCACATCCAAGCTATTAACCACCATTGAAATAATGCCTTGATATGACACATGCACACTGACACTACCTTCCACTATTTATCTATTGTAGGTAGGAGCTTTAGAAACTGTGAAGCACACTATATCCCTGCAGATATTGAAAAGTGATATCAAATGTATTTTCAACAAACATGCAGCATAAGAATGACAATGGCATTTACTATGTTGATCGTATACAGATGATTTTCAACTTTGTACTAATAGGTTGAACATCAGTCGATGACTTGCAACGGGTACTTCAGCACTAAGATTAGGTGGAAGATGCATAATGTTTTGTCTAACATCAGATTCACTAATGTCCTACAACTAAAACCTGTAACATTTCAAATGAGCACTTCCAGAATAATTGATCCTTTTCAACAAGAATGTAAAGAGATGATTTTGTTATAGGTCTAACTCGACTAGTAATTAGGAAGCACACTGTTTAAGAAATTAACAACAGTGATTTTCTGATGATGTGCAACTTGACAAAAATTACAACAACATAGCTGGAAGACCAGAGAAGGGCAACAAATTTTCTGAAAAATGAATAAAAAGGTAAGAAAACTGCCTCGATCAAGAAAAACTACTAGTTTATTTGGTTCTATGATGATAAAAAAACATAATTTAACAGAAAGACTGCTCATATAAATAACTTCAGCTACAATAAAAAATATATGTTGCCTCAGCTACTTATCATTAATGAAGAAAAAAGAAAGTATTTTATTTGAGAAGCTTCGCTGGCATAACATAGATCGGTGAGAATTTGCCAATAAAAACAGCAAGTGCAAACGACCACAATAATAACAAAAGCCATGATGTCCAAACTATTCATGATCATCCATATGGATCTTTTGCATCATTGAACTCTGTGTAAGAAAATATCCGTAGTTAAATTAAGAGCATTAAAATCTCTAAAATCTCCTTCAGATCACCAACTAAACCAGCAAATACAAGATTTGACAATCCAAATATAAGCAGGCCTGTGTTTTTTGAGGTATGAACTAGCCTCAAGTAGTGAAGATAGTTGCTTTAAGCACTACAGCAGAGACACACTATGCTGACAAAAAGGTGTAAGGTTATACCAAACCAAATACATTGAGATTTTGGGTCTATTTTTGGGGTTTGGAAATCAAGTCAAATTCTAGTTGTTTACATAACTTGTACTTTAGGGTGAGTCGAGTCCTTTGTATCATTTGGGGTTTTGTGTTGAAATTTTTTGGTGTGCTTGAAAAGGAAACTGCAATGCAGTAAACATAATAAAGAAAACTAAGAGGTTCGATGAACCGAACACTTCATCAAAATAAACAGTTGCCATTGAGATAGTTTCTTTTGGGAAACCTAGTCAGATTAGTATTATCTTAGGTATATTTTTAATTAAAATGCTTCACATGAGGAATAGTCAGACTTTTGCATGATTCTATTGACAAATGATTACGATTTTATTTGGACAATGACCCAATTATAGTCTCGTTCTATGTTTTCCGTGCTTTCTTTTTCTCTAAGACTTCCCCAATTCTCTTTGCTCTCTCTAAAAGCAGCACTTCTCCTGCTGTCTATCTTAACAACCGTATTTAACTTGCATACTGTGACTTGTTATTTCTTTAAAGTATGCTCATGACATGATGCTGACCGTTTGTTCGGAGGGTAGCGGTTAACTATCAGGCAGTAGGAAAGGGGAGGGGAAGATGTATTAGAGAGCGCGAAGAGGGGTGTAGAGGAGGGAGATGGGGGTTGTCGGGGCCGGAAAAGGTAATAGAGTGGGCGCTGTCGGGGCTGGAGAAGGAAAACGGAGAGGAGGCTGTTGGGATCGGAGGAGTCGGGGGATGGTGTCGGGGAAGCGGGAGAGCTGTGGCGAAAGGGGAAGAGCAAGGAGGGATTGGGGAAAAGTAGCAGCGACGAGGCGGAGGCGGAGGCGGAGGCGGAGGC
The DNA here is from genome assembly GCA_004837865.1 of Musa balbisiana. Classification (NCBI taxonomy): domain Eukaryota; kingdom Viridiplantae; phylum Streptophyta; class Magnoliopsida; order Zingiberales; family Musaceae; genus Musa; species Musa balbisiana. Next base: position 1,061,601 of record CM017197.1, read on the forward strand.
GGCGGTGGGCTGCGATGAACGGGGGAAGAGAGAGGGGAACGGATTGTGCGACGGCGAAGGAGGAACAGGAGGTGGAAGAGGAGTAAGAGAGAGATACTGGGCGCTGTCACCGTTCGCCGATGGAGAGGAAGCCGCAGCAAGCACCGTTTTCCGTGGAAATCACCGCAGCGATAAGAGCTCGACGGAGGAAGATGCCGCCGCTGCTGCCGCCTTTCGCCAAGGAAAACGCCGCAGTCGCGGTCGCTGTGGAGAAGGAGACCGTTTCACCGCTGCATTTAGGGCACGGGTTCGACTTTGACGATGCCGTTCTCATCTGGTTCAATCGAACCAGAGTTCCAAATGACTTGACTCGGGCTCGACTAAGCCTGAATCATGCGGGCGCCTGGTCCGCACCCGGATGTACTCGCCGGCCCGGCCCACTTAATGGGCGCTCAGTGATTTCAATTGCTTCAGCTATTAATCTAAATCAGTGAGAATTTGCCAGTAAAACTAACAAGTGCAAACAATAACAATAATAACAAAAGCCATAATATCCGGACTAACTTTTTCAATAAATCTAACTTTTTCACCAAAACTAATAAATAAATATTTAACAAAAATAAATATAGATAATGTTTCATAATTTTTTCAATAGAAAAATAAAAAATGATATTAGTAGGGTACCCGAAAATTTACATTTGAGTTTTCACCATACTGATTTATGATGGATGTTTCTTCACAATATATTTTCTGAATGTTCCATATATTCTTCCTTCTTTGTATTTTAAATTTTGTCCCCGATAATTACATATGATATGTAAAGAGCTATCGGTGTTTTCAAAAGTACAACTTAAAGACGTCTAACTTGAGTTTGGTCATCATATCTTCTTCCTTCTATATTTTTAAAAGTTATCATATTAACATCTCAACACCGACGTTGATATGTTGGTTTTCATGAATTACCCATATCGGATTTCCAAAAGCTTCCTTGTTGTTGAAGTGATAGCTTTTACTTACCATCGAATTAAGAAAAAAGCATCAGAGCATTCAAACTTCAATGAGTGTTGAATCCATGATATGATAAAGGATAAAAGATTTTTAGGGTATCTATAGGGTTTTTATTTTTTATTTCTAAAATTTCTCAATAACTAGCTAAAATTTCTCAGAAGGACTAATTTATTTTCTAATTTTTAATTATAAAATAACTAAAGTATCTCTAAATATAGTTATTTATATGGGAGAGGCAAATGATTCATTTGACACTCCTTCAATTGTTGGGTGAAGTACGGACGATTAAGCCCAATTATTTAAGCTTGATTATCTATCAAACCTATATGATCGAGGTTTTTCTATATAAAACATCATCAAATTGATGATTTAAATAGGAAGTAGAATCATCAATTCCGAGATTGATAATTTTAATTTTTTAAATCGAGGAACTGGAATTAAATCACCCATGATCGGTTCCGATTAGATTTACATAACCGTCGAGCTGGTTTAATTCAGTTGTGATTTAAACCAATCTAAGATAAGGACTAGTTATATCTAACTAAATGTATTGAGATTTTGAGAGTATTTTGGAGTTCAGAAATGAGTTACGCTATAGTTGTTCAGCACATTTAGATCATTTAGACAAGATAAGTAAACTAAGAGATTTGATGAACCACACACACCATCGAAATAAAGCTGATCCATTTTGTCGGCGACAAGTAAATCAATTTTACTTTCAATGCAGATTCATTCATAATGGACTACACGAGGTAATTACAATCCAAATTCATTTATGGTTTGACTTATGTAAATTCATATGTTATATTATACTATAATCATTTTCTTAGGTTCGAATTTATTATTGACAAATCAAATGGGCGCTTGAATCCAAGTGAAATCAAATTAGTTAGACTTAACCTCGACCCAACTAAATTCATATGCCCAACACTTCACTTGTTTCAATAAAAAAAATTTGTATGTAGCTTTAACTACACATCACTGATGAAAAAATATATTTTTATTTTTATTGAGAAGCATCACTAGCATGATATAGATGAAGAATTTGTCAATATAATCTGCGAGTGCAAACAATCATAATAATAACAAAAGTCATAATGTTGATTGAAACTATTTAGTTATATGAATCTTTTGCACTCTTATGTAAGACAACGTATGTCGTCAAATTAAAATCATTAAAATTACTTTCTAGTATTAGTAAATTCTCATTCACATCACCAACTAAACTATCAAATACAATATTTGATCATTGAAATATAAGCTGGGCAACTTATTTTAAGGTACGAACAAGCCTCAAGTTATTAAGATAATGACTTTTAACACTACAGTAGCATAATATAGTGAGATAAAGGTGTAAGGTTATACATAACCAAATGCATTCAGATTTTGAGTTTATTTTTGAGTTTAGAAATAAGTTATATTATAGTTTTATTCGGCTCCTTTGCATCATTTGGTGTTTTGATGATGCTTGAAATGAAAATTATAAAGCGGTACATAAAATAACGAAACACTAATTTTTTTAATATAATTTTTTAGTGAACTGTATGAGATTACGAGATAGGTTGATCCTTTGCCAATAAGTATCACAACATTACTGTATAACTTAGATGAGAACAATTACGTTCCTGGCAATAGGTAGGGAAAAAGAGATCTTTTGACTCCCCTAAAAATAATAAATGTAAATATTACACTATAAGAGCATATACATATCTTGTTAGATAGACATTTGATGATAGAGAAGCCTAGAATAGCAAATTTTTATGCTAAAAAAATATCTAATCAATTTATGGATCCAAAAGTCTTCTTTTACAAAATAAATCTACAATCATAAGTTATGTTACACTAGATAACCTTATTCTAAGGTTGGACTTTATGGTTCACGTACCCAATATTTTGACAAGATATTATTATCATTTAAGAAAAGCATTCAATTCTTGTGCTAGAAATATTATATGAAATATTAGAGAAAAATATACGGAACATAAAATATACACAACTTAATCTTGCATATATGTTAAGTTCTTACTACAAGACTCACGATAACAACTTAACAACCATTAGAAGTAGATCATAAAAAATAAAAAATTGAAGGTCATATGGTTCATCAAGAATCATGTATTATGTCAAAAAAAAATATTGAAGAAGTATCGTAGCCAACGATGAATAAAATTTATTATCAAATCATCCAATACAAAATTCTTTCATTATTTCTTGATCACTAGGATTTGAAGAAGTGTTAAAAGTTAGAAGCTATATTTTATCTTGTCTTTGGCATCGGTATTGTCTAGAAATCTCTAGCCCTAAAATGATGACGATCATTCCCATTATACTTAAGATATTTATTTCAAATACACCATAAAACATAATGATATGTGGCGGAAGACTACATGTTCGAATCATGTGGGGTTCGAACCCCCTTTTTTTTTCTTTTTTTACCACTTAGAAAATTTTATCATCATAATTCTCAGCTTTTCGTTTTACGTCACAGAAAGAATGAATTTATTTTTTTGACTCTCGATGAAATAAAGTAACCAATGCGACTGTAACACAATAGTCTCCTGTTGACACTGCTGCTTTCCATAGTCTACAAATTCTCATTAGGTTTTTCTGTAATAACCTAATTAGATTATACAATTGTCATCGAGTTCTGCATATAATAGTAGTGCTCAACCTTTTGACTTAAACGTTACATTAGTTTCTTAGTTGATTATCCGCAATCCAATTTTTGTAGAGAGTATATGAACACTACACCATAAATTCAACTCTTAGTTCTTGAATTATAAATAAATCTATAGCATTCTTTTATCTGTTCAATTCAAATACGATAAACAGACTAACAAACGCAACTTTGTTGTTGGCTATGGAACTTCAACAAATATCTATAGATCGTCTCTATCGGCAGCTAACCTTTTAGAATTTGAACAATTAATCTATTCATAAAATTGTTCCAAGTGAATGTTGGTAGCCATCTTGGGCAGCTGACTTGGTCACCTGTGTTTGAATATCAAGTTGTTGTGGTGCCTTCACCAAAGATTTCTAAGCTGGTTTATGAAGAAGAACGAGTCACCCTTAGGGAGCTAAGGGCCCGAAGGCATTGGAAATAGTCACACAAGGCAAGCAACCTTGGTGCTAATTGGTGAGTTATGAGGATGTTGTACATTTTCTGCAAAGCCTACTGCCAAAGGTGATCCACCTGTTTTAAAAATTAAGTCAAGGATGATTTCACAATCAGGCGAATATACGATAGTAAATTCCAAGTAGGATAAACTTAATTGTCATATACTATGAACTTTTAACAAAAATACATATTATGAAAGGAATAATGAGACATACTACTCACATTAGAATTAATATGATATTTGTTATTTACATTATGCTAACTGTTACTGTTGACATTAGAATTAATATGATATTTGTTATTTGCATCATATGTCTTATAGAGTGAAATGTATAAGAAGTTTGTGACTTTATATGTATACCATGTAATGCAAACTCGGGTAGCAAAGGATAGATAACTTTCATAACCACTTTCATGTTTCTTATGTAGATGATAACTTTGTCAACCTTATATAAAGATAAATGATTTTTGTTGAGACCTAATGAGGAATGAGAAAAGACAGAAGCAGTTAATGATGCTACAACTTAAGATGTCCTTCCCATGATCAAACACGTAAGTATAGAGTGCTCGAGAAACAGTTTAACAAGATAATTATTTTTTCAAAATACTAAAGATTGTTGCTTGTGGTTTCCACAAACCTTCCTAATTAGAAGTTTCATGCTAAAGGGCCTTCACGAAAAAGGCCTTCTTTGATGAACTCGAGATCCTCTCAAGATAAAATCTCATGAATCTTGTGTTAGCCATTTGTTTTCTTCTTTTTTTGAAATAAATAATTATATTATAATCAAATCATACATGTCCACCAGAGAAAAAAAAATGACTATCAATGACTTAAGAAGGAACTTCTCAGTGAATTATTAAAGGGAACATATTGAAAAATAAATGAGGAGAAAAGCAGCAAAATTCTGGAACTAATTTGATTCAAAAAATAATACAGAATAATGTGAGCTCCATTTATATCCTTTTTTTATTATCCAAAATCATAGATATCTTTTATGTCTTTTCAAACCATTTGAAAAGAATTTTACACACAACCATCCAACAATTTCTTTTTCTATTTTTTGGAGTCGTTTTCAGAATCTTTCATTAAATTGAAATTTTAGCAATTAAATATATTATTAAAAAAATAATGATATTGTTACTTATTTTGAAGACACCAAAATAATAATTACATACAGGAAAAAAAATGAAAATTCATAACACAAATCAAGTTGAGCCAAGCAAAAATTACAGATACTAACCTCTTGATAAATTAATAATTAGTAATCAATATTTATAAAACAATACAACGTGTTATATAATTATTGTTATATAACAATAATTGTATAACAATAAAGATGAGTAAAAAATTTAATATAGATCAGTTATTTAATGTGTTAAAATAAACGATTAAAGTGGACGTATTGGTCGTAATTTTTTGATGTGTGAGTCTGAATATGACTAGAACAAATATGTAATAATCAAATACACATCTTTTGTTACCTTTGAAGTATGTTCCGTCCAAGCGGCTCTTACAAAATTCTTTGAGATGTCCCCATTCAAAAGGAAGGTATCCTTATTAAATTAGATCAAAATCATCTAAATGATAGCACAGTTACCAATATGCCTTCACAAAAATTAACATGACCGAGACAAAGTTGACACTGATCGATCGACTGACAGAATTAGCAAAATATGGTAGAAACAGAACACAAAAGCTTGATATTTTGGTTACCTTTCTCAAGTAATCGACTTTCCCCCACACCAGTTTCTGAGACATCAGCATAAAAGAATAAGTACCTTTTGTTGTAGAAAAAATAAATAGAAGAACAATCACCAAATCAACGTGGAAGTTATACTCCAAGAAACTCTTGCAGAATTTAAATTGTTGCAAATATAAAGTGATTAATTTGCAGTCAGCATGCAATAGGTTGACACTTTATCTTAAGGAAGCACTTGCAATCCTAGTTTTCCACAACAACGTTGTGCTTTCCCTGCACAGCAACAACATAGGAATCATATTGAGCAATAAATTTCTCCTTGCATAGCAGGAAAAGGAATTTGTTTCTGAACTTCTCTTCAGATAGCAGCATGACAGATAGCAGGTTATATCCTTTATCCAGCAATTTATTCTGATCAAGAAAATTCATAACTTCATATCGAGGTCTCAACCTCTTCTCCACGCTATATGTAAGAAGCACAGGATGGCCAATGATATATGTCAGCTCACAACCAGCTTCCTTCATCAGGAATGTCATCTTGTCAGATAAGTTCTTTGCGTAATTCCAAATGAATGGATGCCTCCTGAATGCAGCAAGGGTGTCAGTTTGGGACCACCCAAAGCTCATTAAGGTTGCAAAGGTAGCATCAAACTTGGACCTGCTCATGGTCATGACTGTTAAAAGTGCATGAGGGAACATTTTACAGTCACGTGACACACCCATCTCCTCAACATGTTTGATAGATTCGTCGATACATTTGTTCGTTCGACAAAAAAAACTCGGTCGTGCCACCACCATCCGCGTGATGCATTGCTCACTGATGCCACATTCCCGCAAGAGAGATACATTGGGCTCAATCTTTCGAGCCAAGCTAGAAGTAGGAGAAACATGTTCCTCCTGCTGGCTTTAATTAACCTCTCATTAGAACCAAGAAGTGACCTCCAGAAGTTGATCCTCGGTTGGATGTCACGTAAATCGAGCATATTCGGACACGATGAAACCAGCTGAACTATTTCAGTGTCAGAAAATCCCATGTCCTGCAAAGATCTCATCCTGGGCTTCAGGATAGTCTCTACGTTAGCACGTAGAAACCTGGGTTCCCTCTGCATAAGCTTCATGACTTGTGCGTCACTCCAACCACTCTGCTTAAAGAACTCAATGGACAGACTTGAACTTGAAGATTTTGCATGACAGGTGCAACACTAGGCTGTTTTTGCAGCCTTTTCTGAGGAAAGTTCACATGATTGAAGGGGATTGACCACGGTAAAGTTGGATTTATGATCTGAAATTTGTTCTTTGGCGGTGGAAAAGCTACTAAACAGACTGCAGAGTTCATAGGAAGAAAGATGGATGGTGGACTTGTTACATGGGAGAATGCAAACGAGCCTCTTTTGCACCAAAAACATTATATTTTGAAGCAGTATCACACACTGTTTGCAGAACAACACAAGAAAAGTAGTTTTATTGCTGCCCTCTCCAAGTCCAAATGCCTCTTCTACCTCAAATCAAGCGCATCCGAGCTAAATATATTTTCTGTATCTGCTTCCAACCAAAAGGAAGTTGAAAGCTTGCAATTAATCATCTGTATTGGATAACATTCCCCTACGAGTCACGTAAATCCATCTGCATTCAGTTCCCATTAACCATTTCTTTCAGATGTAAGCCTCTAAATGGTGTTTTAATGTTGATTAAGAGTACCATTAATCATTTACTTATTACCATGCTCACATCCAAGCTATTAACCACCACTGAAATAATGCCTTGATATGACACATGCACACTGACACTATCTTCCACTATTTATCTATTGTAGGTAGTAGCTTTAGAAACTGTGAAGCACACTATATCCCTGCAGATATTGAAAAATGATATCAAATGTATTTTCAACAAATATGCGGCATAAGAATGACAATGGCATTTACTATGTTGATCGTATACAGATGATTTTCAACTTTGTACTAATAGGTTGAACATCAGTCGATGACTTGCAATGGGTACTTCAGCACTAAGATTAGGTGGAAGATGCATAATGTTTTGTCTAACATCAGATTCACTAATGTCCTACAACTAAAACCTGTAACATTTCAAATGAGCACTTCCAGAATAATTGATCCTTTTCAACAAGAATGTAAAGAGATGATTTTGTTATAGGTCTAACTCGACTGGTAATTAGAAAGCACACTGTTTAAGAAATTAACAACAGCGATTTTCTGATGATGTGCAACTTGACAAAAATTACAACAACATAGCTGGAAGACCAGAGAAGGGCAACAAATTTTCCGAAAAATGAATAAAAAGGTAAGAAAACTGCCTCAATAAAAAAAAACTACTAGTTTATTTGGTTCTATGATGATAAAAAAAACATAATTTAAGAGGAAGACTGCTCACGTAAATAACTTCAGCTAGAGTAAAAAAATATATGTAGCCTCAGCTATTTATCATTAATGAAGAAAAAAGAAAGTCTTTTATTTGAGAAGCTTAGCTGGCATAACCTAGATCAGTGAGAATTTTCCAATAAAAACAGCAAGTGCAAACGACCACAATAATAACAAAAACCCTGATGTCCAAACTATTCATGATCATCCATATGGATCTTTTGCATCATTGAACTCTGTGTAAGAAAATATCCATAGTTAAATTAAAGAGCATTCAAATCTATTTCTGTTGTTACTGGTAAAGGCCCCTTCAAATCACCAACTAAACCAGCAAATACAAGATTTGACAATCCAAATATAAGCAGGCCTGTGTGATTTTAGGTACGAACAAGCCTCAAGTAGCGGAGATAGTTGCTTTCAGCACTACAGCAGAGAACACACTATGTTGACATAAAGGTGTAAGGTTATACCTAACCAAATACATTGAGATTTTGGGCTATTTTCGGGTTTGGAAATCAAGTCAAATTCTAGTTGTTGATTCAACTTGTACTTTAGATTGAGTCGAGTCCTTTGTATCATTTGGGGTTCTGTGTTGAAATTTTCTGATGTGCTTGAAAAGGAAACTGCAATGCACTAAACATAATAAGAAAACTAAGAGGTTTGATGAACCAAACGCTTCGTCAAAATAAGCAGTTGCTGTTGAGAGAGCTTCTTTTGGGAAACGCAGTCAGATTAGTATTATCTTAGGTATATTTTTAATTAAAATGCTTCACATGAGGAATAGTCAGACTTTTGCATTATTCTATTGACAAATGATTACGATTTTATTTGGACAGTGACCCAATTACAGTCTCTTGTTCTATGTTTTCCGCGTTTCCTTTTTCTCTAAGACTTCCCCAATTCTCTTTGCTCTCTGTAAAAGCAGCACTTCTCCTGCTGTCTATCTTAACAACCGTATTTAACTTGCATACTGTGACTTGCTATTTCTTTAAAGTATGCCCATGACATGATGCTGACCGTTTGTTCGGAAGGTGGCGGGTAACTATCAGGGAGTAGGAAAGGGGAGGGGAAGATGTATAGAGAGGGCGAAGAGGGGTGTAGAGGAGGGAGGGGAAGGGATTGTGCGACGGCGAAGGAGGAAGAGGAGGAGGAGGATCTGTAAGAGAGAGATACCGGGCGCTGTCACCGTTCGCCGACGGAGAGGAAGCCGCAGCATGCACCGTTCGCCGAGGAAAACGCCGCAGCGATAAGAGCGCGACGGAGGAAGATGCCAACGCTGCTCCCGCCTTTCGCCAAGGAAAACGCCGCAGTGGCGTTCGCTGTGGAGAAGGAGATAGTTTCACCGTTGCATTTAGGGCACGGGTGTCAATTTGAGGATGCCGTTCTCATCTGGTTCAATGGAACCAGAGATCCAAATTGACTTGACTTGGGCTCGACGCAGCCTGAATCAGGCGGCCGCCTGGGCCGCACCCGGTTCAACTCGCACGCCCGGCCCATCTTATCGGGCGCTCATTGGCTTCAATTGCTTCATCTATTAATCTAAATCAGTGAGAATTTGCAAATAAATCCAACAAGTGCAAACAATCACAATAATAACAAAAGCCATAATATCCGAACTATTTATTCTCTGTGTAAGAAAAAATATGTTGTCAAATTTAAAGCATTCAAATCTCTACCTAAACTAGCAAATATAAGATTTGATAATTCAAATATAAGTAAGGCAATGTGTTTTAAGCTAAACAAGTGTCAAATTGTCAAGAGAGTAACTTTCATAAGGTTATATCTATCCTAAGTAAATCGATTTGAATTCGGGATTCTAGTTTGTCAATATTTAGAATCAAAATCGAACTAACAAGGGTTGGTTCCAATTTGATGGATTTTTTTTATTATTTTCATTAAAAAAATAAAATTATATTTTTATTTTTAAATTAAAAAAAGATGTACAACTATAATTAATGTAAATGTGTAATGATATAATAAAAATAATATAAAATTATAAATATTTAATCCCTTCTAATGTTGAATATTTCGATCGTCCCTTAATAGGATATCATTGCCCTGGTAGATGATCTTTTGGTTCTATTTTATCTTTTGGTCTTGTTCTACGATTACTCTCTACACTAAAATTAATAATATTCATTGCTAAAATTAGAAATATTATTATGTAACATATCCATTAGTCCAGTATATAAAACTTTAGTATTGTCACCAGATTTATATGTTATATTATACTATAATCATTTTTATAGGTTCAAATTTATTATTTACAAATCAAATGGGCACTTGACATGCCCAACACTTGAACTCGATTAATCCAGATCATATGAATGTTGAACCTGTCCACTCGGGCGAGTGCTTGGACCATGACCGATTGAACTCACTCATTAGACTCTTGGGCCTCATCACACAAGGTGGATGAATAAAGAGTAAGTAACTTTACTTGTTTCAATAAAAAAAAATTATATATAGCTTCTGTTAGTATAAAATCTGTAATCATGCTATCTATAATGCGAAAAAACTTTTATGTCAGAATCTGAAATTAAATAAAATTAAATCTAACAATATTACGATACGTATCTTTTATTGTTGTTCAGAAGAATAAACCTTATATGATCTACAAGCGCATCATCGTCGGATATGAGATATCAATATATAAGAACAACAAGACATTCCTTCTCCTCTCTTCCTATCTTTTTACGTGACCATTTAAATGGATTAGGGAGATTAAGAGAAAAACCTTAATCTCTCAATTGCATTGAGATGTATCTTTTTAACCCTTAGAGATTATATCTATTTATATGCGAGAGTAGAGGATCTAGGATAAATTATTATGAGAGTTCCTCCCATCAAGAGCATCCTCTAAGAAATTATACTATAACATGAACATCTTTTCTATTGGTCAATAACCATAATTAGAATCCAATTATATTTATCATATATCTTATCTAATTAAATAGGATCACATAATCTAGCTTCAGCTACACACCACTGATTAAAAAATATATTCTATTTTTATTGAGAAGCATCACTAGCATAATATAGATGGAGAAATTGTCAATATAACCCGCAAGTGCAAACAATCATAATAATAACAAAAGTCATCATGTTGGAACTATTTAGCTTTATGAATCTTTTGCACTGTTATATAAGACAACGTATGTAGTCAAATTAAAATCATTAAAATCTCTTTCTATTACTAGTAAATTCTCCTTCAAATCACCAACTAAACTATCAAATACAATATTTGATTATTGAAATATAAGCTGGGCAACTTGTTTTAAGGTACTAAGATAAAGACTTTTAGCACTACATAATATAGTGAGATGATGGTGTAAGGTTATACCTAACTAAATGTATTGAGATTTTCAGTTTATTTTTGAGTTTGAAAATAAGTTACATTATAGTTTTATTCGGCTCCTATGCATCATTTGGTGTTTTGATGGTTCTTGAAATGAAAATTATAAAACGGTACATAAAATAAGGAAATACTAATTTTTTTAATCTAATTTTTTAGTGGACTGTATGAGGTTACAAGATAAGTTAACCCTTTCCGAATAAGTACCACAATGTTACTATATAACTTAGACGAGAACAATTACGTTCCTCACAATAGGTAGGGAAGAAGAGATCATTTGACTCCCCTAAAAATAATAAATATAAATATTACGCTATGAAAGCCTATACATATCTTGGTAGACATTTGATGATAGAGAAGCCTAAGATAGGAAATTAAAATAATTATATAATGTCAAAATTTTATGCTAAAAATATATCTAATCAATTTGTGGATCCAAAAGTCTCCTTTTACAAAATAAATCTTGCATCATAAGTTATGTTACACTAGATATAACCTTATTCTAAGGCTTGACTTTATAGTTCACATACCCAATGGTTTGACAAGATGTTATTACTATTTAAGAAAAGTATTCAATTCGTGATTTAGAAATATTGTATGAAATACTAGAGAAAAATATACATAACCTTAAATATACACATCTTGCATATCGGTTAAGTTCTTACTACAAGACTCACAATAACAACTTAACAACCACTTATTAGAAAGAAGAATAACTTCAATAATACAACCATTAGAAGTATAGCATAAAAAATAAAAAAATGAAGGTTGTATGGTTCATAAAGAATCATGTATTACGTCAAAAAAATATTAAAAAAGTATTGCCGTCAAAAAAACATTGAAGAAGTATTGCAGCCAACAAAGAATAAATTTTTTTGACAAATCATCTAATTAAAAATTCTTTCATTATTTGTTGATCATCAGGATTTGAAGTGTTAAAAGTTAGAAGCTATATTTTATCATCTTTGGTTGTATCTAGAAATCTCTAGCCCTAAATTAATGATGATCATTCTCATTATGCTTAAGATATTTATTTCAAATACACCATAAAACACAATGATCTATAGCGCAAGGCTACGTGTTCGAATCACATAGGGTTCAAACCTTTTTTTTTTTATCGTTTAGAATATTTTGTCGTCATAATTTTCAGCTTTTCATTTTATGTCACAGAAGAATGAATTTATTTTTTGAACTCCTGATGAGATAGAGTAACCAATACATCTGTAACACAATAGTCTCTTATTGACACTACTATCTTCCATAGTCTATAAATTCTAATCAGGTTTTACCGTAATAACCTAATTAGATTACATAATTGTCATTAAGTTTTGCAGAGTAATAGTAGTGCTCAACCTTTTGACTTCAACGTTACATCAGTTTTTTAGTTGATCATCCACAATCCAACTTCTGTAGAGAGCATATGAACACTATACCATGAATTCAACTCTTAGTTCTTGAATTATAAACAAATCTCTGGCGTTCTTTTATGTGTTCAATTCCAATGTGATAAACGGACAAGCAAAAGCAACTTTATTGTTCGCTATAGAGCTTCGATAGATATCTATAGATCATCTCCACCAGTAGCTAATCTTTTAGAATTTGAACGATTAATCTATTAGTAGAATTACTTTTGATGGATGCTGGTAGCCATCTTAGCCAGCTGACTTGGTTGCTCATATTTGAACATCAAGTTTCCATGATACCTCCTTCAAAGATTTCTAAGCTGGTACATGAGGGAGGACGAGTCGCTCATAGGGGAGCTAAGGGCGCGAAAGCATTGGAAGTAGTCAACCAAGGCAAGCATCCTTTGTGTTGATTGACGACTTATGAGGATGTTATACATTTGCTATGAGGCCTATTGTCGAAGATGATATGCATGTTTCAATAAATGAAGTCAATGATGATTTCACAATCAGAAAAATATATAGTAGCAAATTCCAAACAGGATAAACTAAATTGTCATATATTTAGTTTTTGTTGGTATATATGAACTTTTAACAAAAGCACATATTATGAAAGGAATAATGAAAGACCTACTGTTGATATTTGCATTATGCATGATATTTGTATTATGCATAATTGTTGATGCTATGCATAATATGCCCTACATAGATAGTGAAATGTAAAAAAAGTTTGTAACTTTATGTATGCCAGGTAATGCAAATTCTTGTAGAAAAGGATAGATAACTTACGGATGCATCTCAACAGTAGTTTGTCATAATCACTTTCAAGTATCTTACTTAGATGATGACTTTATCGACCTTACAAAGAGATATACGATTTTTGTTGAGGCCTAACGAGGAAGGAGAAAAGATGAAAGTAATTTGATGATGCTGCAACTTAAGAGATCATTCCTATTATCAAACACATAAGCAAAGAGTGCTCAAGAAATAGTTTAATAAGATAATTATTTAAAATAGTAAAATTGTTGCTTGTGGTTTCCATGTACCTTTCTAATTGAAAGTTTAGGGCCTCAAAGAAAAAAGTTTTTTTTTAATGAACTCGAGATCCTCTCGTGAAATCTTGTGTTAGTCATTTATTTATTTATTTAATAAATAATCATATCATTAAACAAATAAATCATACCTATTCATCATGATAAACATAAGACACTAACATGATAATATAATATTATATTAAAAAAAACTTCATAACTAATTTAGATATATACTATATTATTACCTACCTGCTAATTGTTCACGTAATACAATTAAACTGTTATTATAAAAAAAAACCTAGAGATACAACCAAAGTAGCTCAAATTCAATAATCTTTCGGGACCTGTGATGTGTGCTCAATTTGGTTCAGATGAATTCAAACATAAACATAAATGCCCGAGTGTGGCAAAATGGATGGGTCTTAATAATTAAATGAAACCAAACGCGGGAGAGTCTATTAGATCGAACAAGCAAAGTCAAACATATAATCTAATTATATAATAATACAGATGTGTATTAAATTTAATATAGATATGTTGTTCAATACGTAAAATTAAATGGTTAAAATGAACGTATTGCTCTTAATTTTTAATTAAACGGTTAAAATGGACGTATTGCCCTTAATTTTATAATGTGTGAGTCTGGAAATGAGTAGAACAAATATGTTAATAGTCATATCCACATCTGTTGTTTCCTTTTAAGTATGTTCTGTCCAAACGGCTCTCACATAATTCTTTGAGATAAGATGTCCCCCTTCAAAAGGAAGGTGTCCTCACAATAACCTGAATGACAGCACAGTTACCAATATGCCTTCGCCAAGTTGACACTGATCGATCAGCTGACAGAATTAGTTAAATATGATATAAACAGAACACAAAAGCTTGATATTTTGGTTACCTTTCTCAAGTAATTGACTTTCCGCCCACACCAATTTCTGAGACATCAGCATAAAAGAATCAATACCTTTTGTTGTAGAAAAAATAAATAGAAGAACAATCACCAAATCAACGTGGAAGTTATACTCCAAGAAACTCTTGCAGAATTTAAATAGTCACAAATATAAAGAGATTAATTTGCAGTCTGCATGCAATAGGTTGACACTTTGTCTTAAGGAAGCACTTGCAATCCTAGTTTACCTCAACAACGAGGTGCTTTCCCTGCACAGCATCAACATAGGAATCATATTGAGCAATAAATTTCTCCTTGCTTAGCAGGAAAAGGAATTTGTTTCTGAACTTCTCTTCAGATAGCACCATGACAGATAGCAGGTTACGTCCTTTATCCAGCAATTTATTCTGATCAAGAAAATTAATAACTTCATATCGAGGTCTCAACCTCTTCTCCAAGCTATATGTAAGAAGCACGGAACGGCAAATGATATATGTCAGCTCACAACCAGCTTCCTCCATCAGGAATGTCATCTTGTCAGATAAGTTCTTCTTTGAGTAATTCCAAATGACTGGATGCCTCCTGAATGCAGCAATGCTGTCTGGTTGGGACCACCCAAAACTCATCAGGGATGCAGTGGTAGCATCAAACCTGGACCTGCTCAGGCTCACGACTGTTAAAAGTGCACGAGGGAACATTTTACAGTCACGTGACACACCCAACTCCTCAACATGTTTGATAGATTCGTTGATATATTTGTTCGTTCGACAAAAAAAACTCGGTATCGCCACCAACATTTGCGTGATGCGTTGCTCACTGATGCCACATTCCCTCAAGAGAGATATATTGGGCTCAATCTTTTGAGTCAAGCTAGAAGTAAGGAGAAACATGTTCCTCCTGCTGGCTTTAATTAACCTCTCATTAGAACCAAGTAGTGACCTCCAGAAGTTGATCCTCGGTTGGATATCACGTAGATAGAGCAGACCCGGACATGATGAAACCAGCTGAACTATTTCAGTGTCAGAAAATCCCATGTCCTGAAAAGATCTCATCCTGGGCTTCAGGGCAGTCTCTACATTAGCAAATATCAACTTGGGTTTCCTCTGGGTAAGCTTCATGACTTGTGCATCACTCCAACCACTCTGCTTAAAGAACTCAATGGAAGGACTTGAACTTGAAAGTTTTTTTTCACAGATGCGACCATTGGCCCTTTTTGCAGCCTCTTTTGAGGAAAGTGCACATGACTCAAGGGGGTCGACCAACGTAAAGTTGGATCTATGATTTGAACTGTGCTCACTGGCAGTGGAAAAGCTACACAGACTGCAGAGTTGATAGGAGGAAAGATGGATGTTGGACTTGTTACAAGAGAGAAGGCAAAAGAGCCTCTTCTGCACCAAAAACATTAGTCTTCTGAGGCAGTATTCCGTACTGTTTGCAGAAAAATACAAGAAAAGTAGTCTTATTTCAGCCCTCTCCAAGTCCAAATTCCTCTTCTACCACAAATCAAGGATGTTGAAAACTTTCAACTAATCATCTGTCTCAGACAACATTCCTTTACCACTCATGTTAATCCACATGCATTCAGTTCCAATCAGCCATTTCTTTCAGAGATAAGTCTCTAAATGGTGTTTGAGAGTTGATAAAGAGTACCTATGATTAGTTACTTATTATCATGCTCACATCCGAGCAATTCTCCACCACTGAAATAATGGCATCATATAACACCAGTGCACAGACACAATCTTCCACTTATTTTTCCATTGTAGTTGGTGAGTTTAGACACTACCAAGCATCCTATATCCCTGTAGCAATTTAAAAACCATATCAAATGTATCTTCATCAAATATGCTGCATAAGAGTGGCAAAGGCATTTAACATGTTGATCGTATACAGACAATACTCATGTTTATACTTGTAGGTTGAACATCAATGACTTGCAAATGGTACTACAGAATTCAGAATAACAGGAAGATGCATAATGTTTTCTCTAACATCAGATTCACTAATGTCCTATAACTAAAACCTGGAACATTTCAAATGAGCACTTCCAGAATAATTGATCCTTTTCATCAAGAATGTAGAGAGATGATCTAGTTATAAGTCTAGCAAGACTGGTAAGTAGAAAAGACACTGTTTAATTAATTAACAACAGTAATTTGTGAGGTTTAACATGCTAAAAAAGGCATTCTTGATGATGATGAGCAACTTGACAAAAAAAACAACATAGCTGGAAGGCCAGAGAAAGGCAATAAATTTTCTGAAAAATGAATAAAGAGATACGAAAACTGCCTGAATCAAGAAATGCTACTAGTTTATTTGGTTGTATGCTGATAAAAGAACTTAATTTATGAGAAAGATTGCTCATGTAAATAACTTCAACTACAGCAAAAAAAATTATATGTAGCATCAGCTACATATCATTAATGAAGAAAAAAAAGCCTAGATCAGTGAGAATTTGCCAATAAAACCAGCAAGTGCAAACAACCACGATAATTACAAAAGCCACGATGTCCAAACTATTCATGATCAGCCATATGGATATTCTGCATCATTGAACTCTGTGTAAGAAAATATCTGTAGTTAAATTAAGAGCATTCAAATCTCTTTCTGTTGTTACTGGTAAAGGCCCGTTCAAATCACCAACTAAACCAGCAAATACAAGATTTGACAATTCAAATATAAGCAGGCCTGTGTGTTTTGAGGTATGAACAAGCCTCAAGTAGCGGAGATAGTTGCTTTCAGCACTACAGCAGCGAACACACTATGCTGACATAAAGGTGTAAGGTTATACCTAACCAAATACATTGAGATTTTGGATCTATTTTCAGGTTTCGAAATCAAGTCAAATTCTAGTTGTTTACTCAACTTGTACTTTAGATTGAGCCGAGTCCTTTGTATCATTTGGGGTTTTGTGTTGAAATTTTCTGATGTGCTTGAAAAGGAAACTGCAATGCAGTAAACATAATAAGAAAACTAAGAGGTTTGATGAACCAAACACTTCATCAAAATAAGCAGTTACTGTTGAGAGAGCTTCTTTTGGGAAACCTAGTCAAATTAATATTATCTTAGGTATATTTCTAATTAAAATGCTTCACATGAGGAATAGTCAGACTTGTGCATGATTCTATTGACAAATAATTATGATTTTCTTTGGACAGTGGCCCAATTATTGTCTCTGCTATCTCTTGTTCCATCTTTTCCGTGTTTTTGTTTCTTTTTCTCTAAGACTTCTCAATTCTCTTTGCTCTCTCTAAAAGCAGCACTTCTCCTGCTGTCTATTTTAACAACAGTATTTAACTTGCATACTGTGACTTGCTATTTCTTTAAAGTAAATGCTCATGACATGCTGCTGACTGCTTGTTGGGAGGGTAGCGGGTAACTATCAGGGAGTAGGAAAGGGGAGGGGAAGATGTATAGAGAGGGCGAAGAGGGGTGTAGAGGAGGGAGATGGGGGCTGTCGGGGCCGGAGCAGGATAATGGAGAGGGGGCTGTCGGGTGCGGAGTAGGAAAACGCAGAAGGGGCTGTTGGGATCGCAGGAGTCGAGGGATGGTGGAGGTGGCTGTCGGGGTCGACGGGGGGCGGGGGGCTCTGATGAAGTGGAGGAGGGGGAGGGATCGGGGAAGAGGGGCGGGGGGGTGCGATGAATGGGTGAAAGAAGGAGGAGGGAGGAGAAGGGATTGTGCTGCGGCGAAGGAGGAGGAGTAAGAGAGAGATACCGGGCGCTGTACCGTTCGCTGACGGAGAGGAAGCCGCAGCATCCACTGTTCTCCGAGGAAAACGCCGCAGCGACGAGAGCTCGACGGAGGAAGATGCCGCCGCCTTTCGCCAAGGAAAACGACGTGGTCGCGGTTACCGCAGAGAAGAAGACAGTTTCACCGTTTCACCGCTGCATTAGGGCACGGGTGCGAATTTTGTGGATGCCGTTCTCATCTGGTTCAATCGAACCAGAGATCCAAATTGACTTGACTCGGGCTCGACTCAGCCTTAATCAGGCGGGCGCGTGGGCCGCAGCTTGTTGAACTCTCACGGCCGGCCCACTTATCGGGCGCTCGGTGACTTCAATTGCTTCAGCTATTAATCTAAATCAGTGAGAATTTGCCAATAAAACCAACAAGTGCAAACAAATAACAATAATAAGAAAAGCCATAAAATATCCGAACCATTTATGCTCTGTGTAAGAAAACATATGTAGTCAAATTTAAAGCATTCAAATCTTTAACTAAACTAGTAAATATAAGATTTGATAATTCAAATATATATAGGGCAATGTGTTTTAAGCTATGAATAAGTCTCAAATTATCGAGAGAGTGACTTTCATAAACTTATATCTATCCTAAGTAAATGAGTTTCAATTTCGGATTCTAGTTTGTCAAAATTTAGAATGAAAATCGAACCAACAAGTGTTGGTTCCAATTAGATTGATTTCGGTTCTAGTTTGAATCGATATTTTTTATTATTTTTTAAAAAATAATATAAAATTATAATTTTATTTTTAAATTTTGAAAAAAAAATGAATGTACAACTATAATTAGTGTAAATGTGTAACGATATAATAGGAAATTAATATAAAATTATGTAAAATTATAAATATTTAATCCCTTCTAATACTGGATATTCTGATCATCCCTTAATAGGATATCATTATCCTCGCAATGATCTCTTCGTTCTATTTTATCATATTTATCTAATGTATACTTAAACTTCATACGAGAATCATGCTCAATTTAGTTTTATCTTAAACCAAGTCCGCTTGTACTGAAGTCTCACTATGCAATTACTCTCTACACTAAAGTTGCTAATATTTATTGCTAAAATTAGAAATATTATCATGTAACATGCCTATCAGTCCAGAATAGGAAACTTTAGTACTGTCACCAAACTTTAAAGAAGTTGTTAGATATATATTAAGCTTGAAGTTTGAGCTTGATAATTTTTTTGATTTTTAATAGGAAATTAATATAAAATTATGTAAAATTATAAATATTTAATCCCTTCTAATACTGGATATTCTGATCATCCACTTAATAGGATATCATTTATCCTCGCAATGATCTCTTCGTTCTATTTTATCATATTTATCTAATGTATACTAAACTTCATACGAGAATCATGCTCAATTTAGTTTTATCTTAAACCAGTCCGCTTGTACTGAAGTCTCACTATGCAATTACTCTCTACACTAAAGTTGCTAATATTTATTGCTAAAATTAGAAATATTATCATGTAACATGCCTATCAGTCCAGAATAGGAAACTTTAGTACTGTCACCAAACTTTAAAGAAGTTGTTAGATATATATTAAGCTTGAAGTTTGAGCTTGATAATTTTTTGATTTTTTTAAATCTTTATAACAATAGGTTTTCCCCATGACAAATTTATTACCTCGATCCATCCATAGACGGAGGAGAAGTTTCAAAGGTATGATGTTGTCTACTATAGTTAGCACTATAATAGTTATATAAGTTAATAATTAATTTTTTAATATCTTTAATATTATCACTAATATCATAAACTTTACTGATGTCATTTAATCTTGTAAGAGTGTTAAAAACACATATAATTAAATTAATGATAATAATTTATCTTTTTTGATTTTGTAGCCATTAGTGTCATATTTAAATTATTATCATATTGATATATTCTTATATTGCACCAACCATATTATTGCAAACAACTAAAAAGAAAATGTACAGTAACATAATACACACTAGTGAAAGTATATGTTACCATTTTAAAAAAATTAAAATTTTTAAAATTCATTCACCTACATTCCAATGTTGTAGATATAAACTAACTTTCATAATATTATTTGAAATAAAAATGTATAATAATTTGTTATATTCAAAAAAGTTTTTAAGCAATCCATATATAATTTCATCAGGTACAAACAATCCATAAGAAATTTTTCAGGCCTTTTGTCATTTAATTTATAAAATCTGACTTATATTTTCATTACTTATGGATGACCCATAAGAATGAAATAGTTTACTTAATAACAGAAATAAAACTTTTAAGAGATGTTAGTCCTTCTACACATAAATTCAAAACATGGCAAAAGCAGGTTGATAAACTTCTTTTAAGTCCATAACAGAAGCGTTATTTACCATTGTATTGTTAAAACCAATAAAAAAATTTAAAAATCAAATAATATTTAATAAAATTTATCATTCTATAAATATTATTGACAATATGCCATTCAACAAAAACTCTAAAAGTGATAATTTTTTTTGCATGGTCCAACCACTGCCAACCCCAGTAATTAAAGTACAGTTTCCTTTGTCTCAACATAGACATCGATATATTAGGTTTCTTAAATTACCGACGGTGAAGTGATAGCTTTCACTTGCCATCAGATTAAGAAAAGAGTATAAGAGCATTCAAACTTCAATAAATGCTTAATATTTATGTGAGAAAGGATTAATGATTTTAGGGCTATTTATAGGGTTTTTGATTTTTTTAACAAAAATATCTCCAAAACCAACTATTATTTGCTTATTAGAAGGAAAAATTTATTTTTAAATTTTTAATTATAAAATAACTAAATATAGCCATTTATATGACAATTGAGAGGACAAATTGATTATTTTACTCTCTTTCGAATGTTGGGACAAGAGAGGTCAGTTGGGCTCAATTGTTTGAGCCCAACTATTGATAGATAACCTATTTGATCAAGATTTTTTTATATAAAAAATCATCAAATCATCGATTCGAACCAAAATCGATTGGTTCATCATTTAAAATTTTCAAATTTAAGAACTGGAATTAAATCAACCCCAAGTAATTCTGATTTGATTTGTAATCGTTGAATCGTCGAGCTGGTTCGATTCGATTATGGTTCAAACCAAACCTAGATGAAGACCAGTTATACCTAACTAAATACATTGAGATTTTGGGATTATTTTGGAGTTTGAAAATAAGTTACATTATAGTTGTAATGTGTTTGAAAAAGGAAATCATAGAAAGGTAGATAAGATAAGGAAAATAAGAGATTTGACGAACCAAATATTTTATTATAATATTGCTGATCCATTTTGTCGACCACACGTTTACTTATTTTTAATGCAGATTCATTTATAATGGACTATATGAGATAATTACAATGCAGATTCATTTATGGTTTAACTTATGTAGATTCATATGTTATATTACAATAGATATGTAATCATTTTCTTACGTTTGAATTTATAGGGTCCAAGCGGAATCAAATTAGCTTAACTCAGATTCTTTGCAATCAAAGTTGAATCAGATGAGCATCTAACCCGCCTAATACTTGAGCTCCGGTGAGCACTTGAGCTACGTCCAATTGAACTCACTCATCCAACTCATCAAACTCTAGGGGGGTCTCATCTCAGCGTGCTTAGAAACAAAAAATAAAAAGGGTGACTTCACTTGTTTCTATAAATAAATTTATATGTAACTTCAGCTATACACTTCACTGATGAAAAAACATATATATCTTTTTATTAAGAAGTTTCACCGGCATAAAATAGATCGAGAATTTTTCAATATAAGCTGCAAGTGCAAACAATCGTAATAACAACAAAAGTGATAATGTTCTTATCATTATTAATGATAAGCTAAATTAATCTTTTTAAAAGCCAAATAAATAATAAGATGCACTTGAATCTGTGTCGCAATGGTAGTGTGTTTGACTCTAGATTAGAAAGTTGTGTGTTCAATTTATGATTTGTTTAAATCTCTTATTTTTTTTATTTTTTACCATTTAGAACATTTTATCATCATAATTTCTAGCTTTTCGTTTTCGAATAATAAATTTATTTTTTCAACTACTAGTTGCATCTGTAACACAATAATCTCGTATTGATATTGCTACCTTTCATAATCTACGTATTCTCATCATCATCAGATTTTATAGCTATATCCTAATTATATTATACATTTGTCTTTGAGTTCTCGAGAGAAATAATAGTGCTATAACCTTTTTTAACTTCAACATTACATCAATTTCTTAGTTGATCATCCATAATCCAACCTTTATAAATAGCATATGAACACAATTCAACTCTTAGTTCTTGAATTATAAATAAATCTTTAATATTTTTTTATATATTTGATTCCAATATGATAAGCAGACTAGCAAAAATAGCTTTGTTGTTGGCTATAAAACTTCAACAGATATCCACATATCATCTTCACCAATAGTTAATCTTTTAGAATTTGAACAGTAGTTAATCTATTCCTAAAATTACTCCGGATGGATGCTGGTAGCTATCTTGGCCAGTTGACTTAGTCGATCGTACTTGAACATCAAGTTGTCATGGTGTCTCTTCTAAAGATTTCTAAATTGGTTCACGAAGGAGAGCAAGTCACCCATTGGGAGCTAAGAGTGCGAAGGCATTGAAAGTAGTCACCCAAGGCAAGCAACCCACATACTAATTGTATTAAATCTCGGATTTTGATGATGAAATCAATTGATGGGTTAATTGATATAATCCATATTATTGAGTTAAGTGTGGAGGATTAACTACGATAGCTTGAAGACATAAAGCAAGTCTATTGGAGTCAAGTTCGATGAGTGTTCGAGAGTCCGCCAAGAGTCCGAAGATTCGTCGGAAGTGCTGCCGGAACCAACCGAGAAGAAATCGGGGACTTGCCAAAGTTTTCAGAAGTCCGCCAAAGAGATCGTCGGAGGTTAGCAGAGATCACTGAGAAGGTTTGGCTACTTGCCAAAGACTCATTGAACTCACCACAAGATTGGGAGCCTGCTGGGAGTCCGCCGGAAGAAATCCGAGGGTGTATCGGAAGTCCGCCGGAAGATCATCGAAAAGCTCGCCGGAAGGAAACTCGACGTTGTCGGTTAAAAACCTGCTTAGGACTATGTCTTAATTTCGTAGTTTACATGTAATTAGGGTTAGGATTAAGAGTTAATCTTATAACCTGGTTAGGGGCCAACTAGGCCCTAATATGAACTGGTTTGGGCCAAATTTGGAGCCCAACCAGTGACCTATAAGGACGGGCGATGGCACCGCTCAGAACTCGAGGGATCAGGAGGTGGTACCGTTAGACTGGGCGATGGCACCGCCCAGCACCCGAAAGGTCAGGCTGTGGCACTGCTCAGAACCCGAGAGTTCCGACGGTGGCACCGTCAGTACACTATGAGTATCAGATACTGACAGGCGGTGGCACCGCTAGCATCGGGAAACCCAAAAGAATTCAAATTTGGAGCCCAAATTTGAATCCTCTTGGGGCCTATAGGTATCCCTCATTTCTCAGCAGAGAAGACAACCTTTTTGAGAAGTAAGAGATTGAGATAAAGCCTTAGCAAAGTCTTTAGCAAGTCTTGTTTTTAATAGCTTAAGTGTTCACCTCTCTCTTTCTCTTTGAAAATTTGTAAGAGTGTGAACCACTTGTAAAAGGTTGTAAGAGGGGTATTTGTCCTTCCCCTTCAAAATGATTTGCTAGTGGAAGTTGGAAGCCTCATCGAAGAAGGCTTCACAAGTGGATGTAGGTCATTTGACCGAACCACTTTAAATTAGTGTGTTCCTCGAATGTGTGAGTGTTTACCTTTCTGAAATCGTTATTTACATAGCAGCAAGCTTTCGGTTTTCATCTTCTAACTTTACTCAAGCTACTCTTGCTAAGTTATTCATTCTCGAATCGAAATCTTTACGTATTTACGAAATCATTTTCAAACTTACAAGTTTTAATCCGCTGCACTAATTCACCCCCCCCCCCCTCTTAGTGCCGCTCCGATCCTAACAATTGGTATCAGAGCTAGGCTCACTCTCATATTTGGTTTAATACCTAAGAGAGATGGTTTACTCTAGCATGCACAAGGGTCATTCTATTACACGTCTGCCTATATTTAATGGGTCGGATTATACATATTGGAAGACTCGTATGAGGATCTTCCTCATTTCCATGGATTTTGAGCTTTGGACTATTGTCGAAAATGGATTTCAAAAATCTTCTCTTTCGATGAGCAAATTGGATGAATCAGAGAAGAAGGTTTTTGCTTTAAATACAAAGACTATGAATGCCTTATTTTGTGCACTTGACAAAAATGAATTTAATCACGTTTCAATTTGTGATTCGGCTTTTGATATTTGGAGAACACTTGAGGTTACTCATGAAGGCACTAGTCGAGTGAAAGAGTCCAAAATCAACATTCTTATGCATTCTTACGAACTTTTTCGGATGAAACCAAGTGAGTACATCGGAGACATGTACACTCGTTTCACAGATGTCATCAATGGACTCAAAGCTCTTGGTAAAGGTTTTTCTAACTTTGAACTAGTAACTAAAATTTTAAGATCCCTTCCAAAGAGTTGAGATCTAAAAGTTACGGCCATTCAAGAGGCCAAGGACCTTAAAACATTTCTTCTTGAAGAACTTATTGGGTCTCTAATGACCTATGAAATGACGTGTCATACTCATGAAGAGCTCGAGAACCCCCTTCCAAAGAACAGGAAGAATATGTCACTTAGAACACAAGAAGACCACTTAAAAGGAACATCAAGTGATGAGGACAGTGACGATGATATTGCACTTTTAACTCAAAAATTTTAAAAATTTATAAGAAAAAATAAATTTGAAAATAACGCCAAAAACAAACTTGAACATAAAAAGGACCAAGTAATATGTTACGAATGCAAGAAGCTGAGGCACTTCAAAAATGAATGCCTCTAAGCCAAGAAGTAACCAAAGAAGAAGAAAGCTTTAAAAGCAACTTGGGACGACTCAAGTGATTCCGAGAATGAAGAAGCTAGCAACAAAGAGGAGGCAAACTTCGCGCTAATGGCTTTAGGAGGAGAGGTATGCGATTTAATTAATGAAGATTTATCTTTTGATGAATTTTCTATCATTTTTCATGAATTAATATAAAAAGGACCAAGTAATATGCTACCAATGCAAGAAGCCGGGGCACTTCAAAAATGAATGCCCTCAAGCAAAAAAGAAGCAACCAAAGAAGAAGAAAGCTTTAAAAGCAACTTGGGTCGACTCAAGTGATTCCGAGAATGAAGAAGCTAGCAATAAAGATGAGGCAAACTTTGTACTAATGGCTTTAGGAGGAGAGGTATGTGATTTAATTAATGAAGATTTATCTTTTGATGAACTTTCTATTGTTTTTCACGAATTATTTGATGAGTGTAGAACTATTAGTAAGAAGTTCAATTTATTAAAGAAAGAGCATGCCTTACTACAAAATAAGCTTGATAGTCTTTAAACTCCTCCATGCTCTAAGTGTGAACACTTAGAAGCAATAAAAAATGAGAATTTGCTACTTAAAGAGACCTTAAACAAGTTTAAGGTCAGTAGCAAAGGCTTGGACATGATCCTTGCAAACAAGGGTCACGTCGCAAATAGAAGTGGAATTGGTTTTGTGAGAGGATCTCACCAAAATCCTACCACCTTCATTAAAGGACCCATTGTTTCACCTCATTTTAAATGCAACTTTTGTTGTAAATTCGGACATGTTGTTTACAAATATCTATTTAAGAAAATTAGTCCACATAAGTTGATATAGGTTCCTAAAGGAACTATAAATAATTCAATGATGAATGACAAAATTAGTAGATCAATTTTTTAGGCACCCAAAATCAAATGGGTACCTAAAAGCTATCCTCTTTTGTAGACAAACTCACAAGCTAGGAGCAAGAGATGGTATCTTGATAGTGGATGCTCAAGGCACATGACTGGAGATCCATCTCATTTCTCTATGCTCACTAGCAAAAAAGAAGGGTATGTCACCTTCGGAGACAACAACAAAGATAAAATCATTGGCAAGGGAACCATAGGTAACAAATTAAGTTTTTCAATTGATGATGTGTTACTAGTTGATGGATTAAAACATAATCTCTTAAGCATTAGTTAATTATGTGATAAAGGTTACATTGTTAGATTTGAATCTAATGTGTGCATTATTGAAAAACCAAACAATAACATATCAATGATTGCCTTAAAATAAAATAATGTCTACACCATCAACCTTGATGAACTTAGTAATGAAATGTGCTTTTCTGCTTTAAATGATTATGCTTGGCTTTGGCATAGGAGATTAGGCCATGCAAGTATGAAACTAATATCTAAGATTTCATATAGAGAGTTAGTACGAGGAATTCCCAATATGAAGTTTGTTAAAGACAAAGTGTGCGATGTTTGTCAACTAGGAAAATAAATAAAAACTAGTTTCAAACCAAAAAATCAAATTAGCAGAACTAGACCATTACAATTGATCCATTTGGACCTATTTGGACCACTTGACACAACGAGTTTAGGAGGAAACAAATATGCCTTCGTAATTGTTGATGACTATACTAGATACACTTGGACCCATTTCTTGGCTCACAAAAGTGATTATTTCAAATGTTTTTCTAAATTTTGTAAACTTACTCAAAACGAAAAAGGCTTCATGATTTCATCCTAAGTATTTTTGGGTCGAAGCCGTTAATATGGCTTACTATGTCATGAATAGGGTTCTAATAAGACAATCTCTATCAAAAACTCCCTATGAATTATGGAATAACAAAAAACCAAATGTTTCTTATTTTAAAGTTTTCGGTTGCAAATGCTTTATTTTAAATGAAAATGATATCTTAGGAAAATTTGATACTAAATCTGATGAAGGCATCTTCCTTGGTTACTCTTCCATTTCTAAGGTTTTTCATGTTTTTAACAAAAAAACCTTAATTATAGAAGAGTCTATTCATGTAGTTTTCAATGAAATTTTCGAGTTAAATAAAAATAATTTTGATGATGATCTTGGTTTTGATAATTTGAATTTAAATGAACTCCCTCCTCAAAATAGCAACTTGGATGCATCTTCTTCCTTACCTAAGGAATGGAAGTATGTGGATTTTCATCCAAATGAGCTAATTCTATGATATACATCAAAAGGTGTTCAAACTCGTTCTTCCTTCAAGAATTTTTGTGCTAACGTCGTCTTCCTTTCTCAAATTGAACATAAATGCATTGACGAGACCTTAAAAGATGATTCATAGGTCATTGCAATGCAAGAGAAATTGAACCAATTGGAGAGGAATGAGGTATGGAAGCTTGTTCCTAGACCTAGTAACCATTTAGTCATTAGTACTAAATGGGTCTTTAGAAATAAGCAAGACGAATGCGGTATCATAGTTAGAAACAAGGCTAGACTAATGGCTAAATGTTTCAACTAAGAAGAAGGTATCGACTATGAAGAAACCTTCGCTCTTGTGGCAAAATTAGAAGTCATTAAGATGCTCCTTGCCTATGCTAGTAGTAATGATTTTAAACTATTTCAAATGGATGTCAAAAGTGCCTTCTTGAATGGTTTCATTTCCGAAGAAGTATATGTCGAACAACCTCCCGGATTTGAAAATTCTCTTCTTCCTAATCATGTATTTAAATTGACTAAGACTCTGTATGGCTTGAAACAAGCTCCTAGAGCTTGGTATGAAAGGCTTAGTTCCTTTCTTATTTTAAATAATTTTATCAAAGGCAAGATTGATACTATATTGTTTATCAAACAATTTAAAAATAATTTTCTTATTGTGTAAATTTATGTTGACGATATTATTTTTGGTTCTTCGGATGAATCATTATGTGAATCATTTGCCAGAGTCATGAATTTGGAATGAGCCTAATGGAAGAATTAACCTTCCTTTTAGGATTACAAATTAAACAACTTAGTGATGGTATATTTCTTAATCAATCTAAATATATATTAGAATTATTGAAACGATTTAACATGGATGGTTCAAAAGCGATAAACACTCCTATGAGTACTTCGACTAAGTTAGATATATATGAAAATGGTGAAAAGTTTGATCAAAAAACGTATAGGGGAATGATAGGTAGTCTACTTTACCTCACCGCGACTAGATTGGATATCATGTTTAGTGTAGGACTTTGTGCTACGTTTCAATCTAATTCTAAATTATCTCATCTTAAGAGTATTAAAAGAATTTTTAGATATCTTAAAGGAACTCTCAATTTAGGATTGTTGTATCCGAAATCCGATAAATTCGATTTAATAGCTTATGCAGATGCCGACTTTGGCGGATGCAGGATAGATAGAAAAGTACATTCGGAACATGCCAATTTCTAGGACATGCACTTGTTTCTTGGACTTCTAAGAAACAAAATTCAGTTGCACTATCTATGGCGGAAGCCGAATACATTGCTGCAAATGCATGTTGTGCACAAGTTGTTTGGATGAAGAATACATTAGAAGACTATGAAATTCACTTGAAGAACATTCCTATAAAATGTGATAATACAAGTGTCATATGTCTTACCAAAAATCCAATTTAACACTTTAGAACTAAGCATATCGACGTTAGGCATCATTTCATATGCGATCATGTCCTTAACAATAATGTCATTCTAGAGTTTATTGACACAAAGCATCAATTAGCAGACATTTTTACAAAAGCCTTAAATAAAGACTAATTTGACTTCATTAGAAGGGAACTAGGCATGTTAAATTGTCCTTGAAAATAAGCTTGATTATGTGTCTTTTCTGAAAGTTTTTTCATCATCTTTTCGGTTTTTGTGGATTTGATTTCTTCATTCTTTTTCGATTCCAAATAACATCTTAAAGAATAATCCAAGATCCTATCTTGAATCACACACATTTGAAAACAAAAAAGGGGGAAAGAAATTTCTTTTCCTTGGCACGCCAACGATGGCACTGTAAGAACCGACGGTAGCATCGCCTAAGTGCTCAGTCGCTAGGCGGTGGCACCACCCGAGAACTCCCTTATAAGAGAACGAGTTTGGGCTGGCGGTGGAACCACCCCCAACCCGTGAGAACTCTCCCTAGAACTCCCACAATACTCTTTATACCTCTCTCACCCTCATTCTAACCTTTAGAAACCCAAGAGAGGGATTCTTATTGGTTCAATCTCTCTATCTTCCAAGAAATTCTCCATAAGGTAAAATCTAAAATCTTTCCTTCCTCTTCTCATTATTTTGCCTATTCTTCACAGTTTCATATTCTTGATCAATCATCTTGTTAGATAATGGCTCCTAAGAGATCAACAAGAACAAAAGGGAAGAGGGTGGAAGGAGATTCATATGACCAAAATATTTTTAGATCTAATAAAGTAGCTCTTAGGTTTCCAAATTTCAAAACAAGAACTATACAAAAGGGCAAACATGTTGATCTAGATGAACTTGAAAACCTAGAACCCATTAGATGGTTTGCACATTTAGATGTCTTACATCTCTTACAAATCAATGAACCAATTTATCCTAGGTTAGTTAGGCTATTTTACGCAAACTTATGTGTGGACAATGATAGATAACTACCTACCTCTTAGGAACACAAATTACGAACCTAGGCATGATTCCCAAAAGTTGCGAACACTTATTGTTCTTCAACTCTAAATTTCTTCATCACATCATGACTAGCATACTACTTCCCAAACAATTTCATCATGATGAAATTAGTCAAATAGAGCTAAACACTATGTATTGGATTATGACGGCTAACATAATTATTTTGAATACTTAATCCGGCAACATATGCAGGACATAATAGCTAAAGACACAATGTTACCATATGGGAGGTTAGTCACTCGATTAATACTTGGCCATAATATTTGTGTCTCATCCGATGAAAAATAATTCAAGTTGATAGATTTACCACTATCAATAGAAACCTACTCAAAAGACTTAGGTGCACTTTTAGCAATGGTATATGGGTTAGGCAATCTAGAATGACTGATCCAGTTCTCCCACAAGTAGAACACCCTGAAACACTAATTTTTAGGGGAAATGAATCTCCTCCTAGTCCCTTTGGTGCAGCACCTTTAGCTCCTGCTTCATCTTAAATTTAAATCTTTGATAGCACTATATGTGAATAATTGGAATTACCGAAAAGGATAGGGGATGTTATTTTAGAAATAATGAGATATCAATGCAATAGGAGCAACCTACTCCGAAGCCTTAGAAACTATATTTGCAAAATCCGAACCTAGGCATTGATTCCCAAAAGTGCGAACACTTATTGTTCTTCAACTCTAAATTTCTTCATCACATCATGACTAGCATACTACTTCCCAAACAATTTCATCATGATGAAATTAGTCAAATAGAGCTAAACACTATGTATTGGATTATGACCGGCTAACATAATTATTTTGAATACTTAATCCGGCAACATATGCAGGACATAATAGCTAAAGACACAATGTTACCATATGGGAGGTTAGTCACTCGATTAATACTTGGCCATAATATTTGTGTCTCATCCGATGAAAAATAATTCAAGTTGATAGATTTACCACTATCAATAGAAACCTACTCAAAAGACTTAGGTGCACTTTTAGCAATGGTATATGGGTTAGGCAATCTAGAATGACTGATCCAGTTCTCCCACAAGTAGAACACCCTGAAACACTAATTTTTAGGGGAAATGAATCTCCTCCTAGTCCCTTTGGTGCAGCACCTTTAGCTCCTGCTTCATCTTCTGAAGATCTCATTATGACATAATTACCAATTTATCTAGTTTAGTGGCTATTTTACGCAAAACTATGTGTGGAACAATGATAGATTAACTAACTACCTTTAGGAAACACAAATTAAATCTTTGATAGCACTATATGTGAATTAATTGGAATTACGAAAAGGATAGGGGATGTTATTTTAGAAATAAATGAGATATCAATGCAATAGGAGCAACCTACTCCGAAGCCTTAGAAACTATATTTGCAAATCCGAACCTAGGCATGATCCCAAAGTTGCGAACACTTATTGTTCTTCAAACTCTAAATTTCTTCATCACATCATGACTAGCATACTACTTCCCAAACAATTTCATCATGATGAAATTAGTCAAATAGAGCTAAACACTATGTATTGGATTATGACCGGCTAACATAATTATTTTGAATACTTAATCCGGCAACATATGCAGGACATAATAGCTAAAGACACAATGTTACCATATGGGAGGTTAGTCACTCGATTAATACTTGGCCATAATATTTGTGTCTCATCCGATGAAAAATAATTCAAGTTGATAGATTTACCACTATCAATAGAAACCTACTCAAAAGACTTAGGTGCACTTTTAGCAATGGTATATGGGTTAGGCAATCTAGAATGACTGATCCAGTTCTCCCACAAGTAGAACACCCTGAAACACTAATTTTTAGGGGAAATGAATCTCCTCCTAGTCCCTTTGGTGCAGCACCTTTAGCTCCTGCTTCATCTTCTGAAGATCTCATTATGACATAATTACATCAGATTAAATCACAACAAGAACAACTCAAATCATAGCAAGAGCAAATTCAAATTTAGCAAATTAAAATTTTGAAAGAACTGCGACAAATGAATAAAAAATAGATGTCATGTATAAGAACTATGGATTTCCTCCTAAGGATTAATCGATATGCCTTCTTATTCTATTACCTTGACATGCGATCCTTATATGATTACTTTTAATGCCAAGTTAAGGTTTTGTCATCTTCTTTCTTTTGTATGAAAGCCATGCTGTTTCTTTATGACATGCAATCTTTGATGAATGCTGAATTTTTCTAATGAATTTTGGATTCTGTTTAATAGGATGAATTTTGTATAATCTTATAAATGCTAAATGATTGATCTTAATGGTGAATTTTTTAAATCATAAATTGTCGGCTTAAAAGTCTCATCTCCTTTTTTATTGATGACAAAGGGGGAGAAGAATGAGTAAAAGATTGATGAATTGTATGCCAATGTGATACCATGACTTATTTGAATTGTAAAAGCTTGTGTTAATGCAAATGCATGACTTATATAAATTGCAAGAGCTTGTCTTAATGCAAATGTCTTATATGCATCGTAAAACTCCTTGAGAATATCGTAAGTTTTTAGATTGGTTGATCATATTAAATTATACCTTATATTTATATCATGAGATTCATGTTGAAAGTTCACATCTCTTGTTGAAATGATAATTGTCTTTTATCATTCGACTTGAAAATAATTTTCATAGCTTGAAATTATTAGAAAAACGAAGTTTCGTATTTGCTCATGCTTATTAAGAATAACGATAAGTTCAACGGATAGAACTTATCGGTTTAGGCTTGAATTCAAATAGATTGAATTCAAGTGTTTTTATCTTCTCATAATATGGCATATAGATAAGGGGAGTTATGTTTAACTCCGTTATCAATTGATTGTCATCATCAAAAAGGGGGAGATTGTTGAATCTTGGATTTTGATGATGAAATCAATTGATGGGTTAATTGATCTAATCCATATTATTGAGTTAAGTGTGCAGGATTAACTATGATAACTTAAAGACATAAAGTAAGTCTACCGGAGTCAAGTTCGATGGGTGTTTAAGAGTCCGCCAAGAGTCCGAAGATTCATCGGAATTGCTGCCGGAACCAATCGAGAAAAAATTGAGGACTTGCCGAAGTTTTCGGAAGTCCGCCAAAGAGATCGTCGGAGGTTTGCGGAGATCACCGAGAAGTTTGGCTACTTTCCAAAGATTCGCTGAACTCACCACAAGATCGGGAGCCTGCTGGGAGTCCGCCGGAAGAAATCCGAGGGTGTATCGGAAGTCCACCGGAAGATCACCGAAAAGCTCGCCGGAAGGAAACTCGACGTTGCCGGTTAAAAACCTACTTAGGACTATGTCTTAATTTCATAGTTTACATGTAATTAGGGTTGGGATTAAGAGTTAATCCTATAACCTGGTTAGGGGCTAACTGAGCCCTAATATGAATTGGTTTGAGCCAAAATTGGAGCCCAACTAGTGACCCATAAGGATGGGCGGTGGCACTGCCCAGAACCCGAGAGTTCCGACGGTGGCACCGCTAGTACACTGTCAGTATCAGACACTGATAGGCGGTGGCACCGCTAGCATCGGGAAACCCAAAAGAATTCAAATTTGGAGCCCAAATTTAAATCCTCTTAGGGCCTATAAATACCCCTCATTTCTCAACAGAGATGACAATCTTTTTGAGAAGTAAGAGATTGAGATAAAGCCTTAGCAAAGTCTTTAGCAAGTCTTGTTTTCAATAGCTTAAGTGTTCACCTCTCTCTTTCTCTTTGAAAATTTGTAAGAGTGTGAACCACTTGTAAAAGGTTGTAAGAGGGGTATTTGTCCTTCCCCTTCAAAATGATTTGCTAGTGGAAGTTGGAAGCCTTATCGAAGAAGGCTTCACAAGTGGATGTAGGTCATTTGACCGAACCACTTTAAATTAGTGTGTTCCTTGAATGTGTGAGTGTTTACCTTTATGAAATCGTTATTTACATAGCAGCAAGCTTTTGGTTTTCATCTTCTAACTTTACTCAAGCTACTCTTGCCAAGTTATTCATTTTCGAATCGAAATCTCTATGCATTTACGAAATCGTTTTCAAACTTACAAGTTTTAATCCGCTGCACTAATTCACCCCCCCCTCTTAGTGCTGCTCCGATCCTAACAAATCGGTGAGTTGTGAGGATGTTATACATTTGTTGCAAGGCCTGTTGTCGAAGGTGATCCACGTGTTTCAATAATTAAGTCAAGGATGATTTTGTAATCAGGCAAATATGCAGTAGGAAATTTCAACATAAGTAGTCTTTCATAATCACTTTCAAGTATCTTAATTAGATGATAACTTTATTAACCTTATAAAAAGATAAACGATTTTTGTTGGGCCTAATGAGGAATGAGAAAAAATAAAAGTAGTTGATGATGATGCAACTAAAGAGGTCCCTCCCATGATCAAACACATAAGTACAATGAGATCACTCGGCAAATAGTTTAATAAGATAATTATTTTTTCAAAGTACTAAAGATTGTTACTTGTGGTTTCCATAGACCTTCCTAATTGGAAAGAGCCTTACAAAAAAGATCTTCTTTGATGAACTCGAGAGATCCTATGGTGAAATCTTGTATTAGCAATTTTTTAATTTTTAAAATAAATAATTATGTCATCAAATAAATAAATAATACCTACCCATCATGATAAACAGAAGAGAAGAAAAAGTGACTGAGTGACTTATGGAAGGGACTTGTCAATGAATTTTTAATACATAACTGGCAACTTGTTGAAAAATAAACAACGACATAAGCAACAAATTTTTTGAAACTAATTTGGTTCAAAAACTAATGCAAAAAAAATTATGAGCTCCATTTATTTTCTTTTTGTTGTCCAAAATCATAGAAATAGATATCTTTTATGTCTTTTCAAAACTTTTGAAAAGAATTTTATGTCCACTTTTTAACATCATTACCAATTTATAATCAATATTTGCCTCACAATCATCCAACAATCTTGTTTTGTGTGTCCTTCATTTTAGAATCTTTCATTAAATTAAAATTTTAGTAACTGAACATATTACTAAAAAAAATAATGATGTCAAATTTTAGTAACTGAACATATTACTAAAAAAAATAATGATGTCGTTTCTTATTTTGAAGACACCAAAATAATAATTACAGGAAAAAGAATGAAAATTCATAACACAAATCAAAGTTGTACCAAGCAAAAATTACAAATACTATCCTCTTAGCAAACTAAGAAATAGTAATCAATATTTATATATTTTCAAAATAACAAATAGATATCTTTAATATCATATCAGAAATTAATTTTATAAACTTCAGTATCATTGTCAACTTATAATCAGTAGTTGCTCCACAATCATCCAACACTCTTGTGAATCTTTCCTCTTAGAATCTTTTATTAAATTAAAATTTTATCAATTAAACATATGACTAAACATATGACTAAAAAAATAATGATACTGTTCCTTATTTTTAAGACACAAATGATAATACAACGTTACATTAAAAAAAAAACTTCATAACTAACTATACATATAATTCAACTATTATTATCAAAAAATAGATATGCAACCAATGTAGCTCAAATTCAATAATCTTTCTTGACCTGTGATGGGTGCTCAATTTGATTCAGATAAATTCAAACATACACAAAAATGCCCGAGTGTGACAAAACGCATGGGCGTTAATAGTTAAATGAAACCGAACACGGGAGCCATGTTGGGTCTATTAGATCGCACAAGCAAAGTCAAACATACAATCTAATTATATAACAATGCTGATGTGTATCAAACTTAATATAGAACAGTTGTTTAATGCGTTCAATTAAACGATTAAAAAGGCCTTAATTTTTTAATGCTCGAGTCTGGATATGACTAGAACAAATATGTTTTAGTCATATCCACATCTGTTGTTGCCTTCAAAAGGAAGGCGTCCTAATTAAATTAGATAACAATCATCTAAATGACAGCACAGTTACAAATATGCCTTCACATCGATCGGCTGGCAGAATTAGCTAAATATGGTAGAAACAGAACACAAAAACTTGATATTTTGGTTACCTTTCTCAAGTAATTGACTTTCCGCCACATCAATTTCTGAGACATCAGCATGAAAGAATGAGTTCCTTTTGTTGTAGAAAAAATAAATAGAAGAACAATCACCAAATCAACATGGAAGTTATACTCCAAGAAACTCTTGCAGAATTTAAATTGTCACAAATGTAAAATGATTAATTTGCAGTCAGCATGCAATAGGTTGACACACTGTCTTAAGGAAGCACTTGCAATCCTAGTTTTCCATATCAACGTCGTGCTTTCCCAGCACAGCAACATAGGAATCATATTGAGCAATAAATTTCTCCTTGCGTAGCAGGAAAAGGAATTTGTTTCTGAACTTCTCTTCACTTAGCAGAATGACAGATAGCAGGTCATGTCCTTTATCCAGCAATTTATTCTGATCAAGAAAATTCATAACTTCATATCGAGATCTCAACCTCTTCTCCAAACTAAATGTAAGAAGCACGGGATGGCCAATGATATATGTCAGCTCACAACCAGCTTCCTTCATCAGGAATGTCATCTTATCACATAAGTTCTTCTTTGAGAGACGCCAAATGGTTGGATACCTCCTGAATGCAGCAATGCTGTCTGGTTGGGACCACCCAAAGCTCATCAGGGTTGCAAAGGTAGCATCAAACCTGGACCTGCTATGGGAAACGACTGTTAAAAGTGCCTGAGGGAACATTTTACAGTCACGTGACACACCCAACTCCTCAACATGTTCGATAGCTTCCTTTATACATTTTTCTGTTTGACAAAAAAGACTTGGTAGCGTCACCACCATCTGCACGATGCATTGCTCACTGATGCCACATTCCCTCAAGAGAGATATATTGGGCTCAATCTTTCGAGCCAAGCTACAAGTAAGGAGAAACATGTTCCTCCTGCAGGCTTTAAGTAACCTCTCATTAGAACCAAGAAGTGACCTCCAGAAGTTGATCCTCAGTTGGATGTCACGTAAATTGAGCATATTCGGACATGATGAAACCAGCTGAACTATTTCAGTGTCAGAAAATCCCATGTCCTGCAAAGATCTCATCCTGGGCTTCAGGAAAGTCTCTATGTTAGCATGCAGAAAGCTGGGTGCCCTCTGCATAAGCTTCATGACTTGTGCATCACTCCAACCACTCTGCTTAAAGAACTCAATGGAAAGAGTTGAACTTGAAGATTTTGTGTGACAGGTGCGACACTTGGCTGTTTTTGCAGCCTTTTCTGAGGAAAGTTCACATGATTGAAGGGGGTCAACCACTGTAAAGTTGGATTTATGATCTGAAATTTGGTCTTTGGCGATGGAAAAGCTAAACAGACTGCAGAGTTCATAGGAAGAAAGATGGATGGCGGACTTGTTACATGGGAGAATGCAAAAGAGCCTCTTTTGCACCAAAAACATTATATTTTGAAGCAGTGTCACACACTGTTTGCAGAAAAACACAAGAAAAGTAGTTTTATTGCTGCCCTCTCCAAGTCCAAATGACTCTTCTACCTCAAATCAAGCGCATCCAAACTAAATATATTTTCTGTATCTGCTTCCAACTAATCATCTGTATCGGAAAACATTCCCCTACCACTCACGTAAATCCACCTGCATTCAGTTCCCATTAACCATTTCTTTCAGATGTAAGTCTCTAAATGGTGATTGAATGTTGATTAAGAGTACCTTTGATCATTTACTTATTACCATGCTCACATCCAAGCTATTAACCACCACTGAAATAATGTCTTGATATGACACATGCACACTGACACTACCTTCCACTATTTATCTATTGTAGGTAGTAGCTTTAGAAACTGTGAAACACGCTATATCCCTGCAGATATTGAAAAATGATATCAAATGTATTTCCATCAAATATGCGGCATAAGAGTGACAATGGCATTTACTATGTTGATTGTATATAGATGATATTCAACTTTGTACTAATAGGTTGAACATCAGTCAATGACTTGCAATTGGTACTTCAGCATTAAGATTAGGTGGAAGATGCAAAATGTTTTGTCTAACATCAGATTCATTAATGTCCTACAACTAAAACCTGGAACAGCTCAAATGAGCACTTCCAGAATAATTGATCTTTTCAACAAGAATGTAAAGAGATGATTTTGTTATAGGTCTAACTAGACTGGTAATTAGAAAACACACTGTTTAAGAAATTAACAACAGTAATTTGTGAGGTTCAACATGCTAAAGAAGCCACTGATGATGATATGCAACTTGACAAAAATTACAACAACATAGCTGGAATACCAGAGAAAGGCAACAAATTTTCTGAAAAATGAATAAAAAGGTAAGAAAACTGCCTCGATCAAGAAAAACTACTAGTTTATTTGGTTCTATGATGATAGAAAAACTTATTTTAAGAGAAAGACTGCTCATGTAAATAACTTCAGCTACAGTAAAAAATATATGTAGCCTCAGCTACTTATCATTAATGAAGAAAAAAGAAAGTCTTTTATTTGAGAAACTAAGCTGGCATAACCTAGATCAGTGAGAATTTGCCAATAAAACCAGCAAGTGCAAACAACCACAATAATAACAAAAGCCATGATGTCCAAACTATTCATGATCATCCATATTGAACAATGTGTAAGAAAATATCTGTAGTTAAATTAAGAGCATTAAAATCTCTTTCTATTGTTACCAGTAAAATCTCCTTCAGATCACCAACTAAACAAGCAAATACAAGATTTGACAATTCAAATATAAGCAGGCCTGTGTTT
Organism: Musa balbisiana; assembly: GCA_004837865.1. NCBI lineage: Eukaryota > Viridiplantae > Streptophyta > Magnoliopsida > Zingiberales > Musaceae > Musa > Musa balbisiana. The sequence goes on from CM017197.1 coordinate 1,100,454, forward strand.
TTTGTGGTATGAACAAGCCTCAAGTAGCGAAGATAGTTGCTTTCAGCACTACAGCAGAGACACACTATGCTGACATAAAGGTGTAAGGTTTTACCTAACCAAATACATTGAGAGTTTGGGTCTATTTTTGGGGTTTGGAAATCAAGTCAAATTCTAGTTGTTTACTTAACTTGTACTTTAGGGTGAGTCGAGTCCTTTGTATCAGTTGGGGTTTTGTGTTGAAATTTTCTGGTGTGCTTGAAAAGGAAACTGCAATGCAGTAAACATAATAAAGAAAAATAAGAGGTTTGATGAACCAAACACTTCATCAAAATAAACAGTTGCTGTTGAGATAGTTTCTCTTGGGAAACCTAGTCAGATTAGTATTATCTTAGGTATATTTTTAATTAAAATGCTTCACGAGGAATAGTCAGACTTGTGCATGATTCTATTGACATATGATTACGATTTTATTTGGACAGTGACCCAATTACAGTCTCTTGTTCTACGTTTTCCGTGCTTTCTTTTTCTCTAAGACTTCCCCAATTCTCTTTGCTCTCTCAAAAAGCAGCACTTCTCCTGCTGTCTATCTTAACAACCGTATTTAACTTGCATACTGTGACTTGCTATTTCTTTAAAGTATGCTCATGACATGATGCTGACCGTTTGTTCGGAGGGTAGCGGCTAACTATCAGGGAGTAGGAAAGGGGAGGGGAAGATGTATTAGAGAGCGCGAAGAGGGGTGTAGAGGATGAAGATGGGGGTTGTCGGGGCCGGAAAAGGATAACAGAGAGGGGGCTGTCGAGGCCGGAGAGGGGGCTGTTGGGATCGGAGGAGTCGGGGGATGGTGTCGGGGAAGCGGGAGAGCTTTCGCGAAAAGGGAAGAAGGAGGGATTGGGGAAAGGGGGCAGCGACGAAAAGGGGGCAGCGGTGGGCTGCGATGAACGGGGGAAGAGGGAGGGGAAGGGATTGTGCGACGGCGAAGGAGGAACAGGAGGTGGATGAGGAGTAAGAGAGAGATACCGGGCGCTGTCACCGTTCGCCGACGGAGAGGAAGCCGCAGCATCCACCGTTATCCGTGGAAAACGCCGCAGCGATAAGGGCTCGACGGAGGAAGATGCCGCCGCGCTTGCCGCCTTTCGCCAAGGAAAACGCCGCAGTCGCGGTAGCTGTGTAGAAGGACAGTCTCACCGCTACATTTAGGGCAAGTGGTATTTCGAAAAGACTCCTCGGTGATCAAAGTGGTAGCGTTCACTTATCATCGGGATTAAGAAATGAGTATCAGAGCGTTTTTAATATAGGGTTTTTGGGGTATCTATAGGGTTTTTATTTTTTATTTTTCTCTAAAATTTCTCTATAACTAGCTATTATTTGCTTATCGGTAGGACTAATTTACTTTCTAATTTTTAATATTTTTAATTATAAAATAATTAAAATATCTCTAAATATAGCTATTTATATATTGGGCCAAGCAAGCCCAATTATCCATTGTAAATTATATGAATAGGAAGCAAAATCATTGTCGTTGATTCTAATTTTTCAAACTGAATTAAATCACCTGTCGATTCCGATTTGATTTCCAATCAACTAATCAATCGATTTCAGTTTGATTCAGTTGTGATTCAAACCTGTCCTAGATAAGGACTAGTTATCCCTAACTAATTGCATTGAGATTTTGGATCTATTTTGGAGTTCAGAAATGAGTTACACTATAATTGTTCGGCACATTTAGATCATTTGGGGTTTTGCTATGTGTCTGAAAAAGAAAATCGTAGAAAGGTGGACAATATAAGGAAACTAAGATATTTGATAAACCACACACTTAATCAAATAAAGTTGTTTGTCGCCAACTCATTATTTTTAGTTTCATTGCAGAGTCAATTCATAATGAACTACGTGAGGTAATTACAAACCAGATTCATATATGGTTTGACTTTTGCATATTCTTATGTTATGTTATATTATAATCATTTTCTTAGGTTAGAAATTATCATTTACAAATCAATTAGGCGCTTGACTCACTCAGCACTTGAATCCAAGTGAAATCAAATTAGTTTGATTTAAGCTCAATCCAACTAGAGTTGAATCAGATTGACTGTCTGACTTGCCCAAACACTTGAGCTCGTGCAAGTGCTTGGACCATGCCCGATTGAACTCGATCGACAAACTCAGTCATCAAACTCTCATTTCTCCATATAAATTTATATGTAGCTTCAGCTACACATCATTAGCGTAATATAGATGGAGAATTTGTCAATATAACCTGCAAGTGCACAATCATAATAATAGCTGTATGTATCTTTTGCACTGACAACGTATGTAGTCAAATTAAAATCATTAAAATCTCTTTCTATTTCTAGTAATAGAAAGAGAATTACTAGTAATAGAAAGAGATTTTAATGATTTTAATTTGACTACATATGTTATCTTACATAATTCTCCTTCAAATCACCAACTAAACTCTTAAATATAATATTTGATCATTGAAATATAAGTTGGGCAACTTGTTTTAAGATACGAACAAGCCTCAAGTTGTCAAGATAATGACTTTTAACACTGCAGCAGAAGAGAATATAGTGAGATAAAGGTATAAGGTAATACCTAACCGTATGCATTAAGATTTTAAGTTTATTTTGAGTTTAGAAATAACTTATATTATAGTTTTATTCGACTCCTTTGGATCATTTGGTGTTTTAATGGTGTTTGAAATGAAAATTATAAAGCGGTACATAAAATAAGGAAACATTAATTTTTTAATATAATTTTTTCGTGAACTGTATGAGGTTACCAGATAAGTTGATATTTTGAGAATAAGTACCACAATGTTACTCTACAACTTAGATGAGACCAATTACATTGGTGGCAATAGGTAGGGAAGAAGAGATCTTTTGACTTTCCTAAAAATAATAAATATAAATATTACACTATGAAAGCCTATACATATCTTGGTAGACATTTGATGATAGAGAAGCCTAAGATAGCAAATTAAAATAATTATGTAACATCAAATTTTTATGCTAAAAAAAATCTAATCAATTTGTGGATTAAAAAGTCTCCCTTTACAAAATAAATCTAGCATCATAAGTTATGTTACACTAGATATAACCTTATTCTAAGGTTTGACTTTATGGTTCACGTACCCAATGGTTTGACAAGAACTTATTACCATACAAGAAAATTATCCAATTCATTATTTAGAAATATTGTATGAAATACTAGAAAAAAAAGTACGGAACCCCAAATATACACAGTTTAATCTTGCATATATATTAAATTCTTACTAAAAGACTCACGATAATGAACTTAACAACCACTTGATTAGAAAGAAGCATAACGTCAATAGACAACCATCAGAATAAAAAATAAAAAATGAAGGTAAGAATAAGCTATTTTGTCGAAAAAATATTGAAGAAATATCACAGCCAACGAAGAATAAAATTTATTGACAAATCATCCGATACAAAATTCTTCTATTATTTCTTGATCATCAGGATTTGAAGGAAGTGTTAAAAGTTTGAAGCCATATTTTATCTTGTCTTTGGCCTTCGTAGTGTCGAGAAATCTCTAGCCCTAAACTGATGATGGTCATTCGTATTATGTTTAAAATATTTATTTCAAATACACCATAGAACACAATGATCCGTGGCGCTGTGTATTTGAATCACATGGGGTCCTCTTTTTTCTTTTTTTTTTATCGTTTAGAATATTTTATCATCATAATTCCTAGCTTTTCATTTTACTTTACAAAAGAATAAATTTATTTTCTTGACTCCCGATGAGATAGAGTAACCAGAATGTCTGTAACACAATATTTTTTTGTTGACACTGTTGCCTTTCTTAATCTACAAATTCTCATCATCAATTTTTTATAGTAATATCTTAACCAGATTATACAACTGTCTTCAAGTTTTGTAGAGAAATAGTAGTGCTCAACCTTTTTAATTTCAACATTACATCAGTTTCTTAGTTGATTATCCGTAATCCAACTTATGTAAAGAGCATATGAACACTACACCTCGAATTCAACTCTTAGTTCTTGAATTAGAAACAAATTTCTAGCATTCTTTTATCTGTTCGATTCCAATACGATAAACAAACTAACAAAAGTAACTTTGTTGTTGGCTATCGAGCTTCAATAGATATCCATATATCATCTCTACATGTAGCTAACATTTTAAAATTTGAGCGGTGGTTAATCTATTCGTAAATTGCTCTGGATAAATGCTGGTAGCCATCTTGGCCAGCTAACTTAGTCACTCATATTTGAACATCAAGTTACCATAGTGCCTCCTCCAAAGATTTCTAAGCTGGTTCACAAGGAAAGACGAGACACCTATCAGAGCTAAGGGGCCGAAGGCATTGGAAGTAGTCACTCAAGGTAAGCAACCTAGGGTGATGAACTTTTAAAAGTGTAGATGAACTTTTAAAAGTGTAGATGAACTTTTAAAAGTGTAGATGAACTTTTAAAAGTGTAGATGAACTTTTAAAAGTGTAGATGAACTTTTAAAAGTGTAGATGAACTTTTAAAAGTGTAGATGAACTTTTAAAAGTGTAGATGAACTTTTAAAAGTGTAGATGAACTTTTAAAAGTGTAGATGAACTTTTAAAAGTGTAGATGAACTTTTAAAAGTGTAGATGAACTTTTAAAAGTGTAGATGAACTTTTAAAAGTGTAGATGAACTTTTAAAAGTGTAGATGAACTTTTAAAAGTGTAGATGAACTTTTAAAAGTGTAGATGAACTTTTAAAAGTGTAGATGAACTTTTAAAAGTGTAGATGAACTTTTAAAAGTGTAGATGAACTTTTAAAAGTGTAGATGAACTTTTAAAAGTGTAGATGAACTTTTAAAAGTGTAGATGAACTTTTAAAAGTGTAGATGAACTTTTAAAAGTGTAGATGAACTTTTAAAAGTGTAGATGAACTTTTAAAAGTGTAGATGAACTTTTAAAAGTGTAGATGAACTTTTAAAAGTGTAGATGAACTTTTAAAAGTGTAGATGAACTTTTAAAAGTGTAGATGAACTTTTAAAAGTGTAGATGAACTTTTAAAAGTGTAGATGAACTTTTAAAAGTGTAGATGAACTTTTAAAAGTGTAGATGAACTTTTAAAAGTGTAGATGAACTTTTAAAAGTGTAGATGAACTTTTAAAAGTGTAGATGAACTTTTAAAAGTGTAGATGAACTTTTAAAAGTGTAGATGAACTTTTAAAAGTGTAGATGAACTTTTAAAAGTGTAGATGAACTTTTAAAAGTGTAGATGAACTTTTAAAAGTGTAGATGAACTTTTAAAAGTGTAGATGAACTTTTAAAAGTGTAGATGAACTTTTAAAAGTGTAGATGAACTTTTAAAAGTGTAGATGAACTTTTAAAAGTGTAGATGAACTTTTAAAAGTGTAGATGAACTTTTAAAAGTGTAGATGAACTTTTAAAAGTGTAGATGAACTTTTAAAAGTGTAGATGAACTTTTAAAAGTGTAGATGAACTTTTAAAAGTGTAGATGAACTTTTAAAAGTGTAGATGAACTTTTAAAAGTGTAGATGAACTTTTAAAAGTGTAGATGAACTTTTAAAAGTGTAGATGAACTTTTAAAAGTGTAGATGAACTTTTAAAAGTGTAGATGAACTTTTAAAAGTGTAGATGAACTTTTAAAAGTGTAGATGAACTTTTAAAAGTGTAGATGAACTTTTAAAAGTGTAGATGAACTTTTAAAAGTGTAGATGAACTTTTAAAAGTGTAGATGAACTTTTAAAAGTGTAGATGAACTTTTAAAAGTGTAGATGAACTTTTAAAAGTGTAGATGAACTTTTAAAAGTGTAGATGAACTTTTAAAAGTGTAGATGAACTTTTAAAAGTGTAGATGAACTTTTAAAAGTGTAGATGAACTTTTAAAAGTGTAGATGAACTTTTAAAAGTGTAGATGAACTTTTAAAAGTGTAGATGAACTTTTAAAAGTGTAGATGAACTTTTAAAAGTGTAGATGAACTTTTAAAAGTGTAGATGAACTTTTAAAAGTGTAGATGAACTTTTAAAAGTGTAGATGAACTTTTAAAAGTGTAGATGAACTTTTAAAAGTGTAGATGAACTTTTAAAAGTGTAGATGAACTTTTAAAAGTGTAGATGAACTTAAAAAAAAAACACATATTATGAAAGGAATAATGAGAGACCTACTGCTGACATTAGAATTGTTATTTATATTATGCATAACGGTTGATGCTATGCATCATATGCCTTGCAAAGTGAGTGAAATATAAAAGAAGTTTGTGACTTTATGTATTTTAGGTAATGCAAACTCACGTAGAAAAAGGATAGATAATTTACAGATGCATCCCAACAGAAGTAGTTTGAATAATCACTTTCAAGTATCTTTCTTAGATAATGACTTTATCGACCCTTCAGAAAGATAGATGATTTTTATTGAGACCTAATAGGAAGAGAAAGATAGAAGCAATTGATGATGCTTGCAACTTAAGAAGTCCTTCCAATGATCAAACATGCAAGTACAGAGTACTGAGAAATAGTTTAATAACATAATTATTTTTTCAAATTACTAAAGGTTGTTATTTGTGGTTTCCACATACCTTCCTAATTGAAAGTTTTATGCTAAAGGGCTTTCAAGGAAATTTTTTTTTTTTGGGGGGGGGGGGGGGGGGGGGGGGGGGGGGGGGGGGGGGGGGGGGGGGGGGGGGGGGGGGGGGGGGGGGGGGGGGGGGGGGGGGGGGGGGGGGGGGGGGGGGGGGGGGGGGGGGGGGGGGGGGGGGGGGGGGGGGGGGGGGGGGGGGGGGGGGGGGGGGGGGGGGGGGGGGGGGGGGGGGGGGGGGGGGGGGGGGGGGGGGGGGGGGGGGGGGGGGGGGGGGGGGGGGGGGGGGGGGGGGGGGGGGGGGGGGGGGGGGGGGGGGGGGGGGGGGGGGGGGGGGGGGGGGGGGGGGGGGGGGGGGGGGGGGGGGGGGGGGGGGGGGGGGGGGGGGGGGGGGGGGGGGGGGGGGGGGGGGGGGGGGGGGGGGGGGGGGGGGGGGGGGGGGGGGGGGGGGGGGGGGGGGGGGGGGGGGGGGGGGGGGGGGGGGGGGGGGGGGGGGGGGGGGGGGGGGGGGGGGGGGGGGGGGGGGGGGGGGGGGGGGGGGGGGGGGGGGGGGGGAACTCGAGATCCTTTGGGTGAAATCTTGTCTAGTCATTTCTTTTTTTTAATTTTTGAAATAAATAATTATGTCATTGAAATAAATAAATCATACCTAGCATCGATAAGAAAAGAAAGAAAAAAAAAGTGACTGTCAGTAACTCCTGACAAGGGACTGTCAACGAATTATTTAAAGCGGGAACTTGTTTGCTAAATACGGACATAAGCCACACATTTCTGGCCCTACTTTGATCAAAAACTAAGTTAGAAAAAGATATGCTACAATATTTTCTTTCTGTGTCTAAAATACACAACGATACTGTTTTTGTCTTTTCCAAACTTTGCAAAAGAATTTTACGCTCTTCAAATCATTACCGATTAGAATAATTAGTGCACACACATCCAACCAAATCTTCTTTGTTCCCTATGTGGAATCGTTCATTTTGAGAATCTTTCATAAATTAAAATTTTTAACAACTAAACATATGGACTAAAAAAATAAGATACTATGCCTTATTTTTGAAGACACCAAAATAATAATTACATAAAAAATAAAAATTCATAACACAACCCAAGTTGTACTAAGCACAAATTACAAATACTATCATATTGACAAACTAAGAATTAGTATCAATATGTATATATCTTTTAAAATAAGAACTAGATATCTTTAATATCTTTTCAGAACTTCTAAAAAGAATTTTATCCACTTGAATATCATTGACAGCTTATAATCAGCAGTCGCTCCCATCCAACAATCTTCTTTGTCTACTATTCTAAATCTTTCCTCTTACAATCTTTCATTAAATTAATATTTTATCAACCAAACATATTACTAAAGAAAATAATGAAACTGTTTTTTATTTTTAAGACAGTAAAATGATAATACAACATTATATAAAAAAGGAAGCTTCATAACTAACAGTAGATATATGCCATAGATGTGTTCATTTTATTACCTACCTGCTAATTGTTCTCTTAATATAATTATTATCAAAAAATAGATATGCGCCCAATGTAGCTCAAATTCAATAATCATTCTGGACCTATGATGGGTGCGGGCGCTCAATTTGGTTCAGATGAATTCAAACATACACATAAATGACCGAATGCGAAAAGAAATGGGCGATAATAATTAAATTAAACGGTTAAAATGGAAGCATTGGTCTTAATTTTTTTAATGTGAGGTGGAGATGACTAGAACAAATATATTATAATCATATCCACAACTTTTTGTTGCCTATGAGATGTCCGCCTTCAAAAGAAAGGTGTCCTTATTAAATTAGATCACAATCATCTAAATGACAGCACAGTTACCAATATGCCTTCACAACAATTAACTTGACCGAGACAAAGTTGACACTGATCGATCGGCTGGCAGAATTAGGTAAATATGGTAGAAACAGAACACAAAAGCTTGATATTTTAGTTACCTTTCTGAAGTAATTGACTTTCCGCCACACCAATTTCTGAGACATCAGCATAAAAGAATCAGTACCTTTTGTTGTAGAAAAAATAAGTAGAAGAACAATCACCAAATCAACGTGGAAGTTATACTCCAAGAAACTCTTGCAGAATTTAAATAGTCACATATATAAAGTGATTAATTTGCAGTCAGCATGCAATAGGTTGACACTTTGTCTTAAGGAAGCACTTGCAATCCTAGTTTACCTCAACAACGAGGTGCTTTCCCTGCACAGCATCAACATAGGAATCATATTGAGCAATAAATTTCTCCTTGCGTAGCAGGAAAAGGAATTTGTTTCTGAACTTCTCTTCAGATAGCACCATGACAGATAGCAGGTTACGTCCTTTATCCAGCAATTTATTCTGATCAAGAAAATTCATAACTTCATATCGAGGTCTCAACCTCTTCTCCAAGCTTAATGTAAGAAGCACGGGATGGCCAATGATATATGTCGGCTCACAACCAGCTTCCTTCATCAGGAATGTCATCTTGTCAGATAAGTTCTTCTTTGAGTAATTCCAAATGGTTGGCTGCCTCCTGAATGCAGCAATGCAGTCTGGTTGGGACCACCCAAAGCTCATCAGGGTTGCAAAGGTAGCATCAAACCTGGACCTGCTCAGGTTCATGACTGCTAATAGTGCACGAGGGAACATTTTACAGTCACGTGACACACCCAACTCCTCAACATGTTCGATAAATTCCTTGATACATTTTTCTGTTCGACGAAGAAAACTCGGTAGTGTCACCACCATCAGCGCGATGCCTTGCTCACTGATGCCACATTCCCTCAAGAGAGATATATTGGGCTCAATCTTTTGAGGCAAGCTAGAAGTAAGGAGAAACATGTCCCTCCTGCAGGCCTTAATTAACCTCTCATTAGAACCAAGAAGTGACCTCCAGAAGCTGATCCTCGGTTGGATGTCACGTAGAAGGAGCATAGTCGGACATGATGAAACCAGCTGAACTATTTCAGTGTCAGAAAATCCCATGTCCTGCAAAGATCTCATCCTGGGCTTCAGGGCAGTCTCTACGTTAGCAAATATCAACTCGGGTTTCCTCTGGGTAAGCTTCATGACTTGTGCATCACTCCAACCGCTCTGCTTAAAGAACTCAATGGAAGGACTCGAACTTGAAAGTTTTTTTTCACAGATGCGATCATTGGCCGTTTTTGCAGCCTCTTTTGAGGAAAGTTCACATGACTCAAGGGGGTCGACCAACGTAAAGTTGGATCTATGATTTGAACTGTGCTCTTTGGCAGTGGAAAAGCTAAACAGACTGCAGTGTTGATAGGAGGAAAGATGGATGTTGGACTTGTTACAAGAGAGAAGGCAAAAGAGCCTCTTCTGCACCGAAAACATTAGTCTTCTGAGGCAGTATTCCGTACTGTTTGCAGAAAAATACAAGAAAAGCAGTCTTATTTCTGCCCTCTCCAAGTCCAAATTCCTCTTCTGCCTCAAATCAAGGATGTTGAATTCAACTTTCTACTAATCATCTGTCTCAGACAACATTCCTTGACCACTCATGTTAATCCACATGCATTCAGTTCCAATCAGCCATTTCTTTCAGAGATAAGTCTCTAAATGGTGTTTGAGAGTTGATAAAGAGTACCTATGATTAGTTACTTATTATCATGCTCACATCCGAGCAATTCTCCACCACTGAAATAATGGCATCATATAACACCAGCGCACAGACACAATCTTCCACTTATTTTTCCATTGTAGTTGGTGGGTTTAGACACTACCAAGCATCCTATATCCCTATAGCAATTTAAAAACCATATCAGATGTATCTTCATCAAATATGCTGCATAAGAGTGGCATAGGCATTTACAATGTTGATTGTATACAGACGATACTCATGTTTATACTTATAGGTTGAACATCAATGACTTGCAAATGGTATTACAGAATTCAGAATAACTGGAAGATGCATAATGTTTTCTCTAACATCAGATTCACTAATGTCCTACAACTAAAATCTGAAACACTGGGGAGTAATTGATCCATTTCATCAAGAATGTAAAGAGATGATCTAGTTAAAAGTCTAGCAAGACTGGTAAGTAGAAAAGACACTGTTTAATTAATTAACAAGGGTAATTTGTGAGGTTCAACATGCTAAAAAGGGCATTGTTGATGATGATGAGCAACTTGACAAAAAAACACAACATAGCTGGAAGACCAGAGAAAGGCAATAAATTTTCTGAAAAATGAATAAAGAGATAAGAAAACTGCCTCAATCAATAAATGCTACTAGTTTATTTGGTTCTATGCTGATAAAGGAACTTAATTTATGAGAAAGATTGCTCATGTAAATAACTTCAACAACAGTAAAAAAATTATATGTAGTGTCAGCTACATATCATTAATGAAGAAAAAAAAGCCTAGATCGGTGAGAATTTGCCAATAAAACCAGCAAGTGCAAACAACCACAATAATAACAAAAGCCATGATGTCCAAACTATTCATGATCAGCCATATGGATCTTCTGCATCATTGAACTCTGTGTAAGAAAATATCTGTAGTTAAAGTAAGAGCATTCAAATCTCCTTCTGTTGTTACTGGAGATGGCCCCTTCAAATCACCAACTAAACCAGCAAATACAAGATTTGACAATTCAAATATAAGCAGGCCTGTGTGTTTTGAGGTACGAACAAGCCTCAAGTAGCAGAGATAGTTGCTTTCAGCACTACAGTAGAGAACACGCTATGCTGTCTGGTGCGTAGTAGGAAAACGCAGAGGGGGCTGTTGGGATCGTCGGAGTCGGGGGATGGTGGAGGTGGCTGTCGGGGTCGACGGGGGGCGGGGGCTGTGATGAAGTGGAGGAGGGGGAATGATCGGGGAAGAGGGGCGGGGGGCTGCGATGAACGGGTGAAAGAGGGAGGAGGAGGATGGTGTCGGGAAAGCGGGAAAGCTGCGACGAAAGGGGGAAGAGGGAGGAGGAGGGACGAGAAGGGATTGTGCGACGGCGAAGGAGGAGGAGTAAGAGAGAGATACCGAGCGCTGTACTGTTCGCTGACGGAGAGGAAGCCGCAGCATCCACCGTTCTCCGAGGAAAACGCCGCAGCGATAAGAGCTCGACGGAGGAAGATGCCGCCGCTGCTGCCGCCCTTCGCCAAGGAAAACGCCGCGGTCGCGGTCGCGGTCGCTGTAGATAAGGAGACAAGTTTCACCGCTGCCTTTAGGGCACGGGTGCGAATTTTGAGGATGCCGGTCTCATTGGTTCAATCGAACCAGAGATCCAAATTGACTTGACTCGGGCTCGACACAACCTGAATCAGGCGGGCGCCTGGGCTGCACCCGGTTGAACTCGCTCGCCCGGCCCACTTATCGGGGGCCCGGTGACATCAATGGCTTCGGCTGTAGTAAACAAACTTTCTCTCAATAAAGCCATAATCTAAATCAGTGAGAATTTGGCAATAAAGCCAACAAGTGCTAACAATCACACTAATAACAAAAGCCATAAAATATCCTAACTATTTATGCTCTGTTGAAGAAAACATATGTAGTCAAATTTAAAGCATTCAAATCTCTTTCGACTGTTAATAGTACATTCTCCTTCAATTCAGAAACTAAACCAGCAAATATAAGATTTGATGATTTAAATGTAAGTAGGGCAATGTGTTTTAAGTTATGAACAAGTCTCAAATCATCAAGATAGTGGCTTTCATCACCGTAAAGTTATATTTAAGACTTAGTCACCATTTCAGAATTATCCATTTCAAAAATTGAAATCAAAATCGAATCGCAAGAATTGGTTTCGGTTTGATCGATTTCCATTCTAGTTTGAACTGATAATTTTTTATCATTTATTTCAAAATAATTTATAATATAAAAAATATTTTTTTAAATTTTTGAAGACAATGGATGTATAACTTTGATGAGTTTAAATATATAATGATATAATAAAATATTTGATATAAAATTATATGAAAATTATAAATATTTAATCCTTTCCGATGTTAGATGTCTCAATCGTTCCTTCAATTGATATATTGAATAGGAGATTGTTGTCCTTGCATATGATCTCTAAGTTCTATTTTGTCATCTTTATTTAATCATCGATGTATAGCTTGAGATTCAACTAATTCGAGGGTCATGCTCAATCTACTTTCATCTAGGATCTGTTCTCTTACATTGAAGTCTAGATCCATTGTTGTTCTTGACACTAAAGTTGCTAGTATTCATCATTAACATTGAAAATGTCATTATATCTCATATCCACGATTCTAAAATAGAAAAATCTATACCCAGTATTGTCACAATACTTAAAAAAAAAAAATTGTTAGATACATATGACCTTAATGATCCCTTTGATTTTTTTATCTTTGTAACATAGTTTTTCTCCCTTACAAATTTTATTATCTCTAATAACTTGAACTATTGATAAAGAAGTTTGGAAGGTTGTCTACTATAGTTAGCACTATAATAGTAATATAAGTTAATAATTAATTTTTAATATCTTTGTTAGGATCGAAATTGGCACTATGGGGGGGGGGGGAATAAGTACTTTCCTAAAAATTACGTGGATTCAAAAATTTTATTCGATAAATCCCCATATCGAAAAGATGTTTAAATGTAGAATGCAAGCAAAAGCCATAAAATATCCTAACTATTATGCTCTGTTGAAGAAAACATATGTAGTCAAATTTAAAGCATTCAAATCTCTTTCGACTGTTAATAGTACATTCTCCTTCAATTCAGAAACTAAACCAGCAAATATAAGATTTGATGATTTAAATGTAAGTAGGGCAATGTGTTTTAAGTTATGAACAAGTCTCAAATCATCAAGATAGTGGCTTTCATCACCGTAAAGTTATATTTAAGACTTAGTCACCATTCAGAATTATCCATTTCAAAAATTGAAATCAAAATCGAATCGCAAGAATTGGTTTCGGTTTGATCGATTTCCATTCTAGTTTGAACTGATAATTTTTTATCATTTATTTCAAAATAATTTATAATATAAAAAATATTTTTTTAAATTTTTGAAGACAATGGATGTATAACTTTGATGAGTTTAAATATATAATGATATAATAAAATATTTGATATAAAATTATATGAAAATTATAAATATTTAATCCTTTCCGATGTTAGATGTCTCAATCGTTCCTTCAATTGATATATTGAATAGGAGATTGTTGTCCTTGCATATGATCTCTAAGTTCTATTTTGTCATCTTTATTTAATCATCGATGTATAGCTTGAGATTCAACTAATTCGAGGGTCATGCTCAATCTACTTTCATCTAGGATCTGTTCTCTTACATTGAAGTCTAGATCCATTGTTGTTCTTGACACTAAAGTTGCTAGTATTCATCATTAACATTGAAAATGTCATTATATCTCATATCCACGATTCTAAAATAGAAAAATCTATACCCAGTATTGTCACAATACTTAAAAAAAAAAATTGTTAGATACATATGACCTTAATGATCCCTTTGATTTTTTTATCTTTGTAACATAGTTTTTCTCCCTTACAAATTTTATTATCTCTAATAACTTGAACTATTGATAAAGAAGTTTGGAAGGTTGTCTACTATAGTTAGCACTATAATAGTAATATAAGTTAATAATTAATTTTTTAATATCTTTGTTAGGATCGAAATTGGCACTATGGGGGGGGGGGGGAAATAAGTACTTTCCTAAAAATTACGTGGATTCAAAAATTTTATTCGATAAATCCCCATATCGAAAAGATGTTTAAATGTAGAATGCAAGCAAAAGCAATAGACAGTTGAATCAATAGGCAACGATAATGAAAAGTAGAATATAAAGTGCACATCATGTTTATAGTGGTTTGGTTATCGTGACATATGTCCACTCCCGATTCCTCCTCCGTCGAGGCCAACAACTTTCACTATCGATCTTCTTTCAATAGGCGAAGATCAAATACCCTCTTACAATACTTTTCTTCTTTTCACGTGTTTAAAAGATAACTTTTACAAGTCACTCACCCCTCCACAAAAATCTAACTTTGAAAAAAGGAGAAAAATTCTCACAAGATTACAATAGCATTTTCTCACAAATTTATTCTCAATTCTTGTATTAACCGAGCAGGGATAAGTGGGGTATTTATAGGCCTCAAATGTATTCAAATTTGGAGCCAAAACAATCTCATTTCGAATTTTTAGGGTACTAAAGGTACCATCACCAGTATTGGGCAGTACCACCACCTGTCAGGTTGATAACTATAGATACTACCACTTGTCAATCTAATACTAGGTGGTACTACTGCCTAGTCTGACATTGACACTGGGCGGTACTACCACCTAACATAGTCTCGAAGACTTTGTTTGGGTGATACCATAGCCCAAACAGCTTGGGAGGTCGAGCCTCAGGTGGTGCCACCACTTAGGCCAATTAAGGGTCACTGAATGGGCATTCCACTTGGCCCAAAACAACCCCAACTTAGGCCCAATGAGCCCCTAATTGAGTTGGCATTATTTTATATCAAAATCAACTCAATTAAATCTAAACTAACTCGATCTAAATAATATGATCAAGAGTGACACTAAGAGAGGGGGGTGAATTAGTGCAACAGATAAATTAAATCACGTCGGTTCTAAAAATCTTTGTATAATAAAACCAATCTTAGAAAGATATTAACTTAAAAGTGTAAGGGAGTGTAGTGCAAGCAATAAGAAGGTAAGATAGTTTACTATGAAAGTAAATTACTTAAAGTAAATGATCAAAATAAATGCAAACTAATTTATAGTGACCTACATTCACTTCTGATTTCTCCTCCGTTGAGGTCACCGACTTTCACTACATATCTTCCTTTAATATGCGAAGATAAACTACCCTTACAACTCGATTCTCCTTTTGATATGTTCAAGAGAGAACCTTTATAGCCCTCTTACTCCTCTCTTAAACAAAACAAACACTCTGAGCTTGAGAGGAGTTCTCACAAGATTACAACAGCGTTTTTCTACCTTTTTGCTCTCAATTCTTGTATTTGTTAACCATGGATGAGAGGGGTATTTATAGGCCTTAAGTGGATTCAAACTTGGAGCCTAAAATTGTCTCATCCCCCATATTCGAGATCCTGGAGGTACCACCGCTTGACACCCTACCACTGGGCGGTACCATCACCAACAGTCTCTCGGAGACTGTGTCTGGGTGGTACTACCACCTGACATGGTCTCGGAGACCGTGTCACGATAGTGCCACCTGTTACGTCACTGTTTGGGCCTTTCACTTGGCCTAACACAACCCAAACTTGGGCCAAATTGACCCCTAATTGAGTTAGTCTAATTACATTCTAAATCGACTCAATTAGACTCTAAACTAAATCAATTTAGACATAATTGATTACATGTGAATCCTATGTTGTCCAGCATGTCATTGGTTCATCGGCTCTTCGTTCTCTTTTGTGGCCTTTTGCCCAATCGGCATGTTGACCTCCGTAATTCCGATCTTCTTGGCTCAATGTCCGCTCTTCTTGGACTGATACCCGAACTCATGGCACGAAGCCTTCTGCCAATACGTCGACCGATCCTCCGGCCCAACATCCAATCTTTTGACATGTTCACTCTAGCCCAAAGTCTGATTCCTTCTGCTTTAATCAATTTGCCTCTCCTTGATCGAAGCTAGTCCTATGTCACTTAAATGCACATTAAATCATAAACACATTAATTGATTTCATCATCAAAATCCAAGATTCAATACTATGTTGAATCTCGTATTTTGATGATGAAACCACTTGATATGTGTTTATGATTTTATCTGTGTTTTGAGTGACGCAGGATGCTTCGATCAGGATGAGATAATTAAAGCAGGAAAATCATGTTGGGCCGGAGGAACATGTCAGAAGATTGGACGTCGAGCCGGTGGATCGACCGACGTATCGACAGAAGGCTTCGGGCCGTGGATTCGGGCATCAGGCCAAGAAGAACGAAGATTGTGCCAAGGATATAGGAGTTGCGGAGTCAACTGGCCGATTAGGCAATAGGCTGCAAGAGAGGATGATGCGCCGAAGAATCGGACGAAGCGTCGAGGAACCAATGACATGCCGAACAACTTAATTAATTTCTTAGGATTAATTGTCTCGATCGAAGTTTTGTTTTAAGTAATGCAGGATTAACTATGATAGCTTGAAGACATAAAGCAAGTCTACCAGAGTCAAGTTCGATGGATGTTCGAGAGTTCGAAGATTCGTCGGAAGTGCTGTCGGAACCAACCAAGAAGAAATCGGGGACTTGTCGAAGTTTTTGGAAGTCCATCGGAGAGATCGTCAGAGGTTTGCGGAGATCACTGAGAAGGCTCGGCTACTCACTGAACTCGCCACAAGATTGGGAGCCTACTGGGAGTCCACCGGAAGAAATCCAAGGGTGTATCGGAAGTCCGTCGGAAGATCGTCGAAAGCTCACCGGAATGAGACTCGACGTTTGCCGTTTAAAACTTGCTTAGGACTATGTTTTCAGTTGCGTAGTTTACATGTAATTAGGGTTAGGATTTTGGAATAATCATATATCTTGGTTAGGGGCCAATTGGGCCCGAATGTGACTTGGTTTGGGTCGGACTTAAAGCCCAACCAGTGACCTGTAAGGTCGGACGGTGGCACCGCTAGTAAATGGTTAATGTGACATTGACAGGCGGTGGCACCGCCAGTTCCGGGAACCTAAAGGAATTCAAAATTTGGAGTCCAAATTTGAATCCTCTTGGGGTCTATAAATACTCCTCAATTCTCAGTAGAGAATACAACATTTGAGTAGCAATAGATTGAGATAAAAGCCTTAGCAAAGTCTTTAGCAAGTCTTGTTTTCAATTGCTTGAGTGTTCACCTCCTTCTTTCTCGTTGAAAATTTGTAAGAGTGTGAACCATTTGTAAAAGGTTGTAAGAGGGGTATTTGTCCTTTTCCTTCAAAGTGATTTGTTAGTGGAAGTTGGGAGCCTCATCGAAGAAGGCTTCGCAAGTGGATGTTGAATCTCGAATTTTGATTATGAAACTAATTATTTGTGTTTAAATGTTTAACTGCATTTTGAGTGATGTAGGTCTACTCGATCAGGATTAGACAGTTGACGCAGGAGGAATTGACGTTGCGTCGGAGGAGATCACGTTAGAATATTGGACGGCAGAATGCTTCGGACGTTGGGCATCGGGTCAAGGAGAGCGGAATTGCACCAAGGATATCGGGGTTGCGGAGGTCAACCGCCGATTGGGCAACAAGCCGCAAGAGAGAACGATGCGCTGAAGAATCGGACGAAGCGTCAACCAATGACGTGCCGGGCAACAGAATGACAATTCACGTTGTAATAATTGTCTAGATCGGAGTAGAGTTTTTGGCTTGTGTGTGCATGATTAACTACGATAATGATGAAGACATAAAGCGAAACAAAGTGTCAGAGTCAAGCGTGAAAGATTCATTGGGAGTTCGAGAGTCCGACGGAAGTCTGAAGGTTCGTCAGGAATGCTGTCGGAACTAGCCGAGAATGAGTAGGGAGCGGAGCTTGCCGATGGGTTTTCGGAAGCTCGCTAGAAGGTTCGTTGGAAGTTCGCGGAGCTCACCGAGAAAGATCATAGGTTGCCGAAGAAGCTCGTCGAAACTCGCCAAGATCAAATCGTGAAGTCTCGGAACTTGCCGGGAGTCCGTAGAATGGTTTCCGAGAGTTTATCGAAAGACCGTCAGAAGTTCGTCGGAAGCTCACCGAAAGAAATCTTGACTTGCGGACTTTGTATAGCTTAGGAAATGTCTTTAAATTCATAGTTAGCATGTTAATTAGGGTTAGGATTAGGTGTTAATCTTATAACCCAAGTAGGGGCCAATTGGGCCCAAGTTCGGACTAGTTTGGGCCAAGTTTGGAGCCCAACTAGTGAGCTGAAATAATGTAGGTGGTGGCACCGCCTAGCACCCGAGAGCCAGGCGGTGGCACCGTCGGTCTGGGCGGTGGCACCGCCCAGCACCCGAAGAGCTAGGCGGTGGCACCGCTGGACTAGGCGGTGGCACCGCTAGCTTCGGGAACCGAAGAGAATTCAAATTTTGGAGCCCAAATTTGAATCCTCTTGAGGCCTATAAATACCACTCAATTCTCAGCAGAGATAACAACTTTTTAGAAGCAATAGAGTTAAAAAAAAGGTCTTAACAAAGCCTTAGCAAATCTTATTTTCAATTGCTTGAGTGTTCACCTCCTTCTTTCTCATTGAAACTTTGTAAGAGTGTGAACCACTTATAAAAGGTTGTAAGAGGGGTATTTGTCCTTCCCCTTCAAAGTGATTTGCTAGTGGAAGTTGGGAGTCTCATCGAAGAAGGCTTCGCAAGTGGATGTAGGTCATTTTGACCGAACCACTTTAAAATTGGCGTGTTCTCTAGTTTGCATTTACTTATTGCTATTTACCTTACTGCAAACCTTCATACGTGCTTTACTTCCTCCTTACTTTTGCTGCACACCTTTACGAACACGCTTTCAAATTAAGCACTTCCGAGTTCGATTTTTATCGTACGAAAGATTTTCCAAAACCTACATTTTAATCCGCTGCACTAATTCACCCCCCCCCCCCCCCTCTTAGTGCCGCTTCGATCCTAACGCGAACCACTTTAAATTGGTGTGTTCCTTGAATGTGTGAGTACTTACTTTTCTGAAATCGTTATTTACACAACAGTAAGCTTACAGTTTTCTTCTCAATTTATTCGTGCTATTTTTATCAAGTCATTCATTGTCTAATCGAAATATCTACGCATTTATGAAATTGTTTTCAAATTTACACGTTTTAATCCGCTGCACTAATTCACCCCCCCTCTTAGTGTCGTTCCGATCCTAACAATTGGTATCAGAGCCACGGTTTTTTACTTTGGTTTAACACCCAAATAGAAATAGCTCTTTTCGCTTTCGGCTTTCAGGGTTACTCTTTCATGGGACGGACTATGCGTATTGGAAAACTTGAATGATAGTTTTTTTACTTTCTTGAGTTTGAATTTATGGCACATTGTCGAAAATGGATTTCAAAATTCTTTTCTTCCAATGAGCAAATAGGATGAATCAGAGAAGAAGGTTTTTGGCTCTTCCAAAGAGTTGGGATCCAAAAGCTACGGCCATTCAAGAGGCTAAGGATCTTAAAATATTTCCACTCGAAGAACTAATTGGGTCTTTAATGACCTATGAAATGAACAATGTGACAAAAAGGGAACTCGAGAATAACCTTCCAAAGGACAGGAATGATTTGGGACATAGAACACAGGAAGACCACTTGAGCGTAAGCTCTAAGTGATGGTAAACTTAAACTACAAATGAAACAAAAATTAAAAAGCAAAAAGAATGGAATTACTTGCTTTGAACGCAAAGGCTATGAATGCCTTATATTGTGCACTTGACAAAAACGAATTTAATCACGTCTCGACTTGTGATTTGGCTTTTGATATTTGGAGAACTCTTGAGGTCACTTATGAAGGTACTAGCCGAGTGAAAGAGTCCAAAATCAATATTCTTGTGTATTCTTACGAACTTTTCCGGATGAAACCAAGTGAGTTCATTGGAGATATGTACACCCGTTTCACGGATGTCATCAATAGACTCAAAGCTCTTGGTAAAAGTTTTTCTAACTTTGAACTAGTAACTAAAATTTTAAGATCTCTTCCAAAGAGTTGGGATCCAAAAGCTACGGCCATTCAAGAGGCTAAGGATCTTAAAATATTTCCACTCGAAGAACTAATTGGGTCTTTAATGACCTATGAAATGAACAATGTGACAAAAAGGGAACTCGAGAATAACCTTCCAAAGGACAGGAATGATTTGGGACATAGAACACAGGAAGACCACTTGAGCGTAAGCTCTAAGTGATGGTAAACTTAAACTACAAATGAAACAAAAATTAAAAAGCAAAAAGAATGGAATTACTTGCTTTGAACGCAAAGGCTATGAATGCCTTATATTGTGCACTTGACAAAAACGAATTTAATCACGTCTCGACTTGTGATTTGGCTTTTGATATTTGGAGAACTCTTGAGGTCACTTATGAAGGTACTAGCCGAGTGAAAGAGTCCAAAATCAATATTCTTGTGTATTCTTACGAACTTTTCGGATGAAACCAAGTGAGTTCATTGAGATATGTACACCCGTTTCACGATGTCATCATAGACTCAAAGCTCTTGGTAAAAGTTTTTCCTAACTTTGAACTAGTAACTAAAATTTTAAGATATCTTCCAAAGAGTTGGGATCCAAAAGCTACGGCCATTCAAGAGGCTAAGGATCTTAAATATTTCCACTCGAAGAACTAAATTGGGTCCTTTAATGACCTATGAAATGAACATGTGACAAAAAGGGAACTCGAAATAACCTTCCAAAGGACAGGAAATGATTTGGGACATAGAACACAGGAAGACCACTTGAGCGTAAGCTCTAAGTGATGGTAACTTAAACTACAAATGAAACAAAAATTAAAAGCAAAAAGAATGTGAAATTACTTGCTTTGAACGCAAAAAGAAAATAAAAATTGGGATGAATTGAGCTCCTCAGAAGACGAAAAGAAAATCAAGAAATGCGATGTGGCAAACTACGCCTTAACGAATTTCAACAATGAGGTAATCAAAACCCCCTTAATTTATTTTGAAATTGCTTGATGTTTTCCATGATGTATTTTTTTAATAATTATTTTTCTTGAAAATTACATGTTTTATGTTAATGGAATAAAATGTTAGATTTAAATCTAATGATCATATGTATGTTTTTATTAAGAAGAAAAAATGTGTATCTGATGATTTCCGATTTTGATTGAAACCATACTTGATATCTTAATAAAAATATTAAGAAGTTTAATATCATGCTTAATGATGATGCATGGCTTTTATATGGAAAACTAAGCATGAAAACATAGATTCACCTAAAAAGAAAAATGCATGACTACAACAAATAGCAAAATTATTTTGGTTGAAAATACCTTATGCTCAATGAAACCATGATTGATGAATATGCTTTATGATTAATAATTCTTTGCCTTGTATGTCCTATCATGATGAGTATTTTGAAAATAAATGAAATCATGTTTGATTTGAAATAATACATAATGATCATGCTTAATGAGTTTTCTTTCGGAATGATGCATGATGATTTTTGTGATTATCGAACTTTATAATCTTTTGAAGAACTTTTTCGGCGTTAATGAATGATGCACGGATTTGGCATAAAAGAAAAGAACAAGCATGTATAAAATCAATCAATAAGTTAGAAACAAAAGGAGGAAAGTATTTTTCTTGAAAAATTTTCTTTTTTCTCTATCTTATCGATTTTTCACTAAGAGACCAATAAAATTATTTATGTCTTTTTTAATCTCTTGAAAATAAGGTTGAAAGTTTGATAATTTTGATGATTTGAATTTGAAATGTGTTTTATCAAAATCATGATATTGATTTCTTGGAATAACATGAGATTAACTTTGATGATCATCTTGATTATTTTGATTCATGAAATTTTGGATTCATGACTTGATCTTTCATTTGTTATGAGATGATTGAAATCTTTGTACCTTTTAATTATTCCCTTCTCCTTCCAATTTTTGAATTTATGCATGTTATATGTTAAACATTTGAAACTATGTTTTGGTATCATGCATATCTAAGAAATATTGTTTTGACATAAATGAAATAGGCATGCTTATATGAAATAGTGTGTCATGCTTAACGATTGTATACTTAATAATGCATAAAGTTGTAATGAAAATATTGAAATTTTGATACCTTAGGCGATTTTATGCATGAGATTTTAAGGTTATACATGATGATTTTTGTGGTTTATTGATCTTGATGGTTTTTATTTTATGATGAAATTTATTTTTCGATCCTAAACGATTGATGATATATATATATATATTTTGGCACAAAAAGGACAAAGGCATGCTTGTATGAAACAACTAAATAGAGAAAAGTATTTTTCTTGAAAATTCTTTTTCTCCATCTTATTGACTTTGATGAATCTATTTTATCATCTTGAAAATGATTTTGATTTGATGATTTGAATTTAAATGAGCTTTATTTGATTTTTGAGATTTATAACTTGAGATTTACTCTATAAAAATCAAGATCTTTTTCCTCAATGTTTCTTTTTGGCATCTACTATCCAAATGAATCATGATTGGTATCATTGTTATATTTCTTCTTGTTATGTACTAAAGAGAAAATTTTTCTAAATGAATCATGATTGGTATCATTGCTATGCTTAACGATTGTATACTTAATAATGCATAAAGTTGTAATGAAAATATTGAAATTTTGATACCTTAGGCGATTTTATGCATGAGATTTTTGAAATTATGCTTGCAATTGCTTTTTATTGTATGTGATGTATTGCATATGATGTGTATCATGAATGCTTTAAATGATAAATGTTTTGATATCATAATTGATGATTTTGTTTTATGCATGAGATTTTTGAAATTATGCTTGCAATTGCTTTTTATTGTATGTGATGTATTGCATATGATGTGTATCATGAATGCTTTAAATGATAAATGTTTTGATATCATAATTGATGATTTTGTTTTATGCATGAGATTTTTGAAATTATGCTTGCAATTGCTTTTTATTGTATGTGATGTATTGCATATGATGTGTATCATGAATGCTTTAAATGATAAATGTTTTGATATCATAATTGATGATTTTGTTTTATGCATGAGATTTTTGAAATTATGCTTGCAATTGCTTTTTATTGTATGTATGGTATGCAATTTGATAAATTATACTATCATGATTTAAAACATTTATGATTTGAAATTATGCTTGCAATTGCTTTTATTGTATGTGATGTATTGCATATGATGTGTATCATGAATGCTTTAAATGATAAATGTTTTGATATCATAATTGATGATTTTGTTTTATGCATGAATTTTTGAAATTATGCATGATAAATCTTGTAATTTACGGTACGGATTATTGATTTTTACCATAATGAAAGTGCCTTATTGATCATTGTCGTAATAAATCTTGCACTTTCAGTTTTAAATATTATACATATTTTTATTTGACATAAAAAAGGAGGCATGCTTGAATGAAATAAATCACATGATTTGAAACAACCAAAAGAGAAGAACATTTCTCTTGAAAATTATTTTTCTCTATTTTATTGATTTTGATGAATCCATTTGTATTATTTTTATGAATCTCATGGATTATGAAAATGATTTGAATTTAATGAGTTTTATTGAAATTGTGATCTTGATTTCTCGTAATTATAATTTGAATTTTCAATTGAATGAATCAAGATTGTTTTCTATTTAAAAGGACATTTGTCGAAATGTTCAATGGTCTTTTAGTATTCATGATCTTGATAATTATATTTTGAAACTTTATGTAAATCAAGATTGTTCATCAAGATTCTCTCGTTTTATAAAAGAAGAGATTTTTTATGTGAATCATAAGTTTTTATATGCATAAATTGAGATTTTGTTCTCCTACGATTCTTTTTGCTATTAACTAACAAGAAACTTATTCTTGTAAACCATGATATACTATTTGATATCTTGATAATTTATAACTTGAGTTTCTTTTTGAATCAAGATTATTCCCTACCTATTTACAAAAGAAGAAATTTGTCAAAAATTATATATGTCTTTTAACATTCATTTTTATCTTTGTTAATTACCCTTGTCATGATTTGAAGATTATAGTAAAGGGAAATGAATTACATGATTGTATTGTTATTCCCTTCTATTTGACAATGACATAGGGAGAGCAAATTTTGCTAGCTTGCATACTTCAAGAAGAAGGAAAAGTGCTATCTTACAAATCTCAAAAGAAGCAATATGTGCCAAGTTACATATTTTGAAAAAAGGAAAAATAGTCTATCTTGCACATTTTTTTGCTAACTTTTTATGTGTAAAAGTTGATAACTTGCATACTATAAATTTGCATACCAAATGTGCAATCTTACCTATCAAAACATGCTAATTTGCACTTTGCAACGGAAGTAAAATTGCTAGCTCAAACATTGCAAAGGAAGTAAAAGTTTGCTAGCTTGCAACTTGCATATTTCAAGAAGCAAGAGTTGCTTTCTTTAACATCTCTAATTTGCTAGCTAGCATGATGTATAGCTTACTATCTTGAACATCACAAGCTTGCCTATCTTAAGAAACAAAAATTGCAAAAGTGCTATCTTGCCTATCTCAAGAAGCAAAACTTGCAAATTGCATATTACAATAGGAAGCAAGAATAATGAGCTTACACAAGAAAGCTATCTTGTATTTGCTTTTGAAATTTTTGCTAGCTTGTATATAGTAAAACTTGCATATCGTAAAAATTGCTAGTTTGTAGTCTAAAGAGAAGCAATTGCTATTTCAAGAAAAGCAAACATGATAAAACTTGCACATCTTTATTTGCTAGATTGCATGATGATACTATGTTTATTATGCAATGATTTGAACTTTTTATCTCTAAACACATAAGAGTTGGGACTTCTCCATTTTGTTGATGACAAAGGGGGAGAAGTAAGTTGATGACATGCATGATTTGATCATGACATATTGCTTGGATTTTTGAATTCAAGAGTTTATATCAATATGACATATTGATAGGGGGAGATTGTTGAATCTCGTATTTTGATGATGAAATCACTTGATATGTGTTTATGATTTTATCTACGTTTTGAGTGATATAGGATGCTTCAATTAGGATGAGACAATTAAAGCAGGAAAATCATGTTGGGCCGGAGGAACATGTCAGAAGATTGGACGTCGGGCCAGTGGATCAGTCGACGTATCGATAGAAGGCTTCGGGCCGTGGATTCGGGCATCGGGCCAAGAAGAATGAAGACTGTGCCAAGGATATTGGAGTTGTTGAGTCAACTGACCGATTGGGCAATAGGCCGCAAGAGAGGACGATGCACCGAAGAATTGGACGAAGGGTCGAGGGACCAATGACATGCCGGACAACTTGATTAATTGCTTAGGATTAATTGTCTCGATCGAAGTTTTATTTTAAGTGTGCAGAATTAACTACGATAGCTTGAAAACATAAAGCAAGTCTACCAGAGTAGTTCGATGGGTGTTCGAGAGTCCGAAGATTCGTCGGAAGTGCTGTCGGAACCAACTGAGAAGAAATCGGGGACTTGCCGAAGTTTTCGGAAGTCCACCGAAGAGATCGTCGGAGGTTTGCGGAGATCAGTGAGAAAGCTCGGCTACTCGCTGAACTCGCCACAAGATCAGGAGCTTGTTGGGAGTCCGCCGGAAGAAATCCGAGGGTGTATCGGAAGTCCGCCGGAAGATTGCCGGAAAGCTCGCCGAAACGAGACTCGACGTTTGCCGTTTAAAAACTTGCTTAGGACTATGTTTTTAGTTGCATAGTTTGCATGTAATTAGGGTTAGGATTATGGAATAATCCTATATTTTGGTTAGGGGCCAACTGGGCCCGAATGTGACTTGGTTTAGGCTGGACTTGAAGCCCAACTAGTGACCCATAAGGTCGGGCGGTGGAACTGTCGGACTGGGCGGTGGCATCACCTAGAGCCCGAAGGGTCGGGCGGTGGTACCGCAAGACTGAGTGGTGGCACCCCAGCACCCGAGAGGTCGGGCGGTGGCACCGCCAGTAAACGGTCAATGTGACATTGACAGGTGGTGGCACCGCCAGCTCCGGGAACCCAAAGGAATTCAAAATTTGGAGCCCAAATTTGAATCCTCTTAGGGTCTATAAATACCTCTCAATTCTCAGCAGAGAATACAACTTTTGAGTAGTAATAGATTGAGATAAAAGCCTTAGCAAAGTCTTTAGCAAGTCTTGTTTTCAATTGCTTGAGTGTTCACTTCCTTCTTTCTCGTTGAAAATTTATAAGAGTGTGAACCACTTGTAAAAGGTTGTAAGAGGGGTATTTGTCCTTCCCCTTCAAAGTGATTTGCTAGTGGAAGTTGGGAGCCTCATCGAAGAAGGCTTCGCAAATGGATGTAGGTCATTTGACCGAACCATTTTAAATTAGTGTGTTCTTTGAATGTGTGAGTACTTACTTTTCTGAAATCGTTATTTACAGAGCAGCAAGCTTACGGTTTTCTTCTCACTTTACTCGAGCTACTTTTATCAAGTCATTCATTGTCTAATCGAAATATCTACGCATTTACGAAATTGTTTTCAAACTTACAAGTTTAATCCGCTGCACTAATTCACCCCTCCCCTCTTAGTACCGGCTTCGATCCTAACACACTAAACATACAATTACAAGCATGAATCCTATGTTATCCGACATGTCATTGGTTCATCCGGTGCTTCATCAGATCCTTCGACACATCCTTCTCTCTTTCGACGTATTGCCCAATCGGCATGTTGAATCATGCAACTTCCGATCTCCTTAGCGCAATGTCCGATCTTCCCAATGCCTGAACTCATGGCAAGAAGTCCTTCCGGCACGTCAACTAATCATTCGGCCTAACATCCAATCTTCTAACATATTCTACTCCGGCTCAATGTTTGATTCTTTCTGATTTATTCAAATTATCTTTCCTTGATCGGGATTAGTTCTGTGTTATTCAAACGCACATTAGATCATAATTTCATCAATTGATTTTATCATCAAAATATGATATTCAATAATCTTTAATTTATGACCAATATCAATGACTCCTAAACTATAATAATAAGTGGTTAAATAATTAAATATTACTATAGTCGCTTAATCTTCTACGAGGGTTAAAAACATATATAATTAAGTAAATTGATAGAATTAAAAAATAATTTATCTTATATATATATATATATATATATATATATATATATATATATATATATATATATATATATATATATATATATATATATATATATATATATATATATATATATATATATATATATATATATATATATATATATATATATATATATATATATATATATATATATATATATATATATATATATATATATATATATATATATATATATATATATATATATATATATATATATATATATATATATATATATATATATATATATATATATATATATATATATATATATATATATATATATATATATATATATATATATATATATATATATATATATATATATATATATATATATATATATATATATATATATATATATATATATATATATATATATATATATATATATATATATATATATATATATATATATATATATATATATATATATATATATATATATATATATATATATATATATATATATATATATATATATATATATATATCAATGTTTGATTCTTTCTGATTTATTCAAATTATCTTTCCTTGATCGGGATTAGTTCTGTGTTATTCAAACCGCACATTAGATCATAATTTCATCAATTGATTTTATCATCAAAATATGATATTCAATAATCTTTAATTTATGACCAATATCAATGACTCCTAAACTATAATAATAAGTGGTTAAATAATTAAATAATTACTATAGTCGCTTAATCTTCTACGAGGGTTAAAACATATATAATTAAGTAAATTGATAGAATTAAAAAATAATTTATCTTTTTTTAATTTTATAATCATTATGTCATATTAAAATTACTATCATATTTATATTCTTATAATAACCAAGCTATTAATACATATATATATATATACATTATTAAAAAAATTTAAAAATTTAAAAATTCTTTCACATATATTCCAATGTTGTGAATATAACTAAACTTTCATAATATTATTTGTAATAAAAATATATAATAATTTTTATATTCAAAAGATTTTAAAATAATTTATATATTGAATTCCATTAGGTAGAAACATCTCTAGAAAATCTTTGATCTTTTTATCATTTAATTTATAAAATTTGACTTATTTTTCATTACTTATGGTTGACTTCACATGAATGAAATAGCTTGCTTAATAGGAGATAAAAAAGTTCGAAGAGATCTAAGTCCTTCTTGTGCACGTAAATTCAAAATATGACAAGCACATCTAACATTAAAAAAAAAACAATGGAAAGCAAGCTGACAAGCTTCGTGTAATTTAAAAATAAAAGCGGTATTTATCATTGTATTATTAAAATCAATGAAAAAAATTTAAGAATCAAATAATATATTATAAAATTTATCATTTCATAAATATTATTGATTATATGCCATTCAACAAAAACTCTAAAAGCAATAATTTTTACATGGTCCTATCACTATCAATCCAATAATAAGTGATTCCTATATATATATATATATATATATATATATATATATATATATATATATATATATATATATATATATATATATGTGTGTGTGTGTGTGTGTGTGTGTGTGTGTGTGTGTGTGTGTGTATTTGGTAGTGATCACTCTAAATATCAAAATAAATGGAAACATAATAATTTTTTATAAAAAATATATAATGTGCAAGCAAGTGTGGTAGACAGAATTTGTCATGTGGTAGGATTTAAAACCTTGACAATAATAAATAAATCTAAACTTTTTATCAAAATTAAAAGATAAATATTTAAGAAAAATTAATATAGCTAATGTTTCATATTTTTTAACATAAAAATTAAAAAAGGGACTAGTACTAATACTAACAAATTTAGTATTGGATGTTTCTTCCATAACGTTCTTATCTTCTTTCTTCTTTAAATTTAAAATTGTTAACTCTAATAATTCCATGTGATAGGTAAAGAGTCATCGATGTTTCGGACATTTTTTAAGTATAGCCTGAAGATATTTAACTTGAGTTTAGTCATCATATCGATTTCTTACGGCTCTATACTCACATTAATATGTTGGTTTTATTGAATTACAAATATCAAATTTTCAAAAGCCTCCTTGAAAAGAAAAGAAAAGAGTATGAGAATATTCAAACTTCAATGATTTGAGAGAGAATTAGAGATTTCAAGAGTATTTATAAGGTTTTTTATTTTATTTTTAAATATCTCCAAAACTGTCGATTACTTGGTTGTTGAAAGGATAAATTTATTTTTTAATTTAAATTATAAAATAACTAAAATACCCATAAATATTGTCATTTATGTCACTGCATAGAGGGGCTAACTAACCATTTTCTCCTCCCTTGATTGTTGGGCCAAGCAAGGACCGTTGGGCCTGATCATTTGGGTCCAACAACCTCTTTGATCGAGGTTTTTTTATATAAAAATGATCAAATTGATGATTCAAATCAGAATCGGAATCATCGATTTCAGGATTGATATTTTTAATTTTTCAAATACAAGAACTATAATTAATTATCCCAGGTCGATTCCGATTCAATTTACAATTAATAGATTATTAATTTGATATAGTTATGAGTCAAATCGATAAGGACTAGTTATACTTAACTAAATGTGTTTAGATATTGGGTCTATTTTGGAGTTTGGAAATAAGTTATGTTATAGTTGTTTAGCATATTTCGATCATTTGGGATTTTGTTGATTATTGAAATTTTTTGATGTGTTTGGAAAGAAAGTCGTACATACGTAGATAAGATAAAGAAACTAAGTGATTTGATGAACCAGACACTTCATCAAA
The DNA here is from genome assembly GCA_004837865.1 of Musa balbisiana. NCBI lineage: Eukaryota > Viridiplantae > Streptophyta > Magnoliopsida > Zingiberales > Musaceae > Musa > Musa balbisiana. Next base: position 1,130,422 of record CM017197.1, read on the forward strand.
ATAGAACTGTACCATTTTGTCGGCCACATGTTTACTTGTTGTCAATTCATTTTTATTTTCTAACGCAGATTCTTTCACAATAGACTATATGAGGTAATTACAATGTAAATTCATTTGTGGTTTGACTTATGTAGATTCATATGTTATGTTACAACTAGGTATATAATCATTTTCTTAGATTTGAATTTATGGTTTACGAACTTGATTCGAAATGATATCAAATTAGCTTGACTAAGGCTTGATCAACCAGAGTTGAATCAGATGAGTGCTTGACCTACCTAGCACTTGAGCTCGAGAGAATGTTTGGACCATAGTGAATGAATATATGTATATACATATCTTTTAATTAAGAAGTCTCACTGGCATAATATGGATCAAGAATTTGTCAAATAACCTGCAAGTGAGAACAATCATAATAATAACAAAAGTGATAATGTTGAAACTATTCATGATGAGCTTTGCATCACTTGACCCTATGTAAGAAAGCATATGTAGTCAAATTAAAAGCATTAAAATCTCTTTGTATTGTTACTAGTAAATTCTCCTTCAAATAACCAACTAAACTTTTAAATACAAGATTTGATAATTTACAACAGATAATACGCTGAGATAAAAGGTGTAAGGTTATACTTAACCAAATGCATTAAGATTTTGAGTTAGGAAATAAGTTATTCAGTACCTTTTGATCATTTAGTATTTTGATGATTGTTGAAATTTTCTAGTGTGTTTAAACAGGATATTATAAAGTGGTACACAAAAGAAGAAAACGTGAACTTATTTTCTTTTATGTAATTTTTTTAATAGATTGTTTGAGGTTACGTGGTTAGTTGGTCATTTAGCAACGAGTATCATAATATTACTGTACAATTTAGACAATATCAAGTAAGTTTGTGACAATAGAAAAGAAAGAAGAGATTTTTGACTCCTTTAAAGATAATAGATATAATGATATATGTTGGTTAGAAAAGTCTAGAATATCAAAACAGAAATAATTGTGCAACATCAGATTTTTTATACTAAAAAAATAGCAAACCAATCTCAACATGAGTGGATCCAAAAGTTTCCTTTTACAACACATTGAATGACTTTCTCAATAAATATAGCATCATAAGTTTTTGATTTTATGGTTTATGTACCCAATAGTTTGGCAAGACCGTATTATCTATAAGAAAAGCTTTCAATTTGTTGTTTAGAAATCTTACTCGAGATACTAGAGAAAAATGTATGGCAACCTAAATATGCACAACTTAATCTTGCATATTTATTAAGTTCTCATTACAAGATTCAGGATGATGAACTTAACAACCACCGACTAAAGGAAGCATAACTTCAAAAACCTCATAGGCATAACAACCAATGATATAACATAAAACATAAATAAGGAAGGTCATACTGTTCATCAAGAATCAGGTATTATGTGGAAAATAAAATTTGAGGGAGAATTACAGCCAACGAATAATAAAATTTATTTACAAATCATCCGAACAAAGTTCTTCCGTTGTTTATCGATCACAAGAATTTGAAAGAACAATTAAAATTAGAATTAATATTTTATCTTAACAGTAGAAATGATAGTCATTCTTTTTATCTTTAGATCCATAACGGGAGTGCGTCTCACTCCAAATCAAAAGTTGTACGTTCAATTCACAAATCAATTACTCTTTAATTTTGATTTTGATTTACCGTTTAGAATATTTTGTTGTCAAATTCTTAATTTTCTGTTTTACGTGTCACATAGGAATGATTTTATTTTCTCAACTCACAATAAGACAGAATAACTAATAAATATGTAACACAATAATCTCTTGATGACATTGCTATCTTCCGAAATTTACAAATTCTCATCATCAAATTTTTTTGTAATATCCTAATCAAAATATACAACTGTTTATTGTAATATCCTAATCAAAATATACAACTATGTTCGAGTTCTGTAGAGAAATAGTAGTGCTCAATCTTTTTATCTTCATCATTACATCAAACATACACAAAAATGCCCGAGTGTGACAAAAGGCATGGGCGTTAATAGTTAAATGAAACCGAACACGGGAGCCATGTTGGATCTATTAGATCGCACAAGCAAAGTCAAACACACAATCTAATTATATAACAATGCTGATGTGTATCAAACTTAATATAGAACCGTTGTTTAATGCGTTCAATTAAACGGTTAAAAAGGCCTTAATTTTTTAATGTTCGAGTCTGGATATGAATAGAACAAATATGTTTTAGTCATATCCACATCTGTTGTTGCCTTCAAAAGGAAGGCGTCCTAATTAAATTAGATAACAATCATCTAAATGACAGCACAGTTACAAATATGCCTTCACATGGATCGGCTGGCAGAATTAGCTAAATATGGTAGAAACAGAACACAAAAACTTGATATTTTGGTTACCTTTCTCAAGTAAATGACTTTCCGCCACATCAATTTCTGAGACATCAGCATGAAAGAATGAGTTCCTTTTGTTGTAGAAAAAATAAATAGAAGAACAATCACCAAATCAACATGGAAGTTATACTCCAAGAAACTCTTGCAGAATTTAAATTGTCACAAATGTAAAATGATTAATTTGCAGTCAGCATGCAATAGGTTGACACACTGTCTTAAGGAAGCACTTGCAATCCTAGTTTTCCATATCAACGTCGTGCTTTCCCAGCACAGCAACAACATAGGAATCATATTGAGCAATAAATTTCTCCTTGCGTAGCAGGAAAAGGAATTTGTTTCTGAACTTCTCTTCACTTAGCAGAATGACAGATAGCAGGTCATGTCCTTTATACAGCAATTTATTCTGATCAAGAAAATTCATAACTTCATATCGAGGTCTCAACCTCTTCTCCAAGCTAAATGTAAGAAGCACGGGATGGCCAATGATATATGTCAGCTCACAACCAGCTTCCTTCATCAGGAATGTCATCTTATCACATAAGTTCTTCTTTGAGAGATTCCAAATGGATGGATACCTCATGAATGCAGCAATGCTGTCTGGTTGGGACCACCCAAAGCTCATCAGGGTTGCAAAGGTAGCATAAAGCCTGGACCTGCTCAGGGTCATGACTGTTAAAAGTGCATGAGGGAACATTTTACAGTCACGTGACACACCCAACTCCTCAACATGTTTGATAGATTCAATGATATATTTGTTCGTTCGATACAAAAATCTTGGTAGTGTCACCAACATCCGCGTGATGCATTGCTCACTGATGCCACATTCCCTCAAGAGAGATATATTGGGTTCAATCTTTCGAACCAAGCTAGAAGTAAGGAGAAACATGTTCCTCCTGCAGACTTTAATTAACCTCTCATTAGAACCAAGAAGTGACCTCCAGAAGTTGATCCTCGGTTGGATGTCACGTAAATTGAGCACATTCGGACATGATGAAACCAGCTGAACTATTTCAGTGTCAGAAAATCCCATGTCCTGCAAAGATCTCATCCTGGGCTTCAGGATAGTCTCTACGTTAGCATGTAGAAGCCTGGGTTCCCTCTGCATAAGCTTCATGACTTGTGCATCACTCCAACCACTCTGCTTAAATAACTCAATGGAAAGACTTGAACTTGAAGATTTTGTGTCACAGGTGCGACACTTGGCTGTTTTTGCAGCCTTTTCTGAGGAAAGTTCACATGATTGAAGGGGATTGACCACGGTAAAGTTGGATTTATGATCTGAAATTTGGTCTTTGGCGGTGGAAAAGCTACTAAACAGACTGCAGATTTCATAGGAAGAAAGATGGATGGTGGACTTGTTACATGGGAGAATGCAAAAGAGCCTCTTTTGCACCAATAACATTATATTTTGAAGCAGTATCACACACTCTTTGCAGAAAAACACAAGAAAAGTAGTTTTATTGCTGCCCTCTCCAAGTCCAAATGCCTCTTCTACCTCAAATCAAGCTCATCCGAACTAAATATATTTTCTGTATCTGCTGCCAACCAAAAGGAAGTTGAAAGCTTCCAACTAATCATCTGTATCGGATAACATTCCCCGACCAATCACGTAAATCCACCTGCATTCAGTTCCCATTAACCATTTCTTTCAGATGTAAGCCTCTAAATGGTGTTTGAATGTTGATTAAGAGTACCTTTGATCATTTACTTATTACCATGCTCACATCCAAGCTATTCACCACCACTGAAATAATGTCTTGATATGACACATGCACACTGACACTACCTTCCGCTATTTATCTATTGTAGGTAGTAGCTTTAGAAACTGTGACGCACACTATATCCCTGCAGATATTGAAAAATGATATCAAATGTATTTTCATCAAATATGCGGCTTAAGAGTGACAATGGCATTTACTATGTTGATCGGATACAGATGATATTCAACTTTGTACTAATAGGTTGAACATCAGTCGATGACTTGCAATGGGTACTTCAGCATTAAGATTAGGTGGAAGATGCATAATGTTTTGTCTAATATCAGATTCACTAATGTCCTACAACTAAAACCTGAAACAGGTCAAATGAGCACTTCCAAAATAAATGATCCTTTTCAACAAGAATGTAAAGAGATGATTTCGTTATAGGTCTAACTAGACTGGTAATTAGAAAACACACTGTTTAAGAAATTAACAACAATAATTTGTGAGGTTCAACATGCTAAAGAAGCCACTGTTGATGATGTGCAGGGAAAGCACATATAATTAACGGCGAAGGAGGAAGAGGAGTAAGAGAGAGATACCTGGCGCTGTCACCGTTCGCCGACGGAGAGGAAGCCGCAGCAATAAGAGCTCGACAGAGGAAGATGCCGCCGCAGCTGCCGCCTTTCGCCAAGGAAAACGCCGCAGTCGTGGTCGCTGTGGAGAAGGAGACACTTTCACCGGTGCATTTAGGGCACGGGTGCGACTTTGTGGATGCCGTTCTCATCTGGTTCAATCGAACCAGTGTTCCAAATACACTTGACTCGGGCTCGACACAGCCGAATCAGGCGGGCGCCTGGGCCGCACCCGGTTGAACTCACCCGCCCGGCCCACTTATCTGGCGCCCGGTGTCGTCAATTGCTTCAGCAACCTATCAGATGAACTTTTTATTGGAATCTTCACTGGCATAATCTAAATCAGTGAGAATTTGCTTATAAAACCAACAAGTGCAAACAATAACAATAATAACAAAAGCCATAATATCCAAACTATTTATGCTCTTTGTAAGAAAACATATGTAGTCAAATTTAAAGCATTCAAATCTCTTTCTATTATTACCAGTATATTCTCCTTCAAGTCACTAACTAAACCAGTAAGTATAAGATTTGATAATCTAAATATTGGTAGGGCATTGTGTTTTATGTCTTAAATTGTCGAGATAGTGGCTTTCATCACTCTAATGTTATATCTAGCCTAAGTAAATTGATTTCAATTCCGGAATTATCATTTCGAGTTTGGCAAAATTTAGAATAAAAAATCAAACCCGTAAGGTTCAGTTCCAGTTTGATCGATTTTGATTCTAGTTTGAACTGATATTTTTTTAATTATTTTATTTAAAAATTATGATAAAAGATTATAATTTTTAGATTTAAAAAATAAATGTATAATGTGTAATGATACAATAAAAAATTAATATAAAATTATAAATATTTAATCCCTTCTAATATTAGATATTCAATTGATATATTTAATAGGATATCATTGTCCTCAAAAGTATTGGTTCTGTTTCATAACTTTTATCTATTAATACATACTTAAACATCAATTGATTCGGGGGTCATACTTAATCTAGTTTCACATACAACTCATCCTCTTGTATTGAAGGCTCACTTGACCGATACCATTGGCACTAAAATTACTAGTATTAATCTTTAAAACTAAAAATATTATTATATATCATGTTCATCATTCAAGAATAGAAAACTCTATACCTATAGTGTTATCACCAAACTTTAATAAAGTTGTTAGAGACATAATAAACTTGAAGTTTAAGCTCTTTTAAGTCTTTCTAATAATAGTTTTTCTCCTTTACAAATTTTATTACCTTTACTAACTTAGATCCATAATTTATGGTGAAGTTTCAAAGTATCATGTTGTCTACTATAGTTAACAATTATTTTTTTAATATCTTTAATCTTATCACTAATATCATCGACTCCTAAACTTTCATAATAAGTGGTTAAATAATTACTAATGTCATTTAATCTATACAAAAATTAAAAACCCATATAATTAAATAAATCAATAAAATTAATAATAATAATTTATCTTTTTTTTATTTTGTAGCCATTATTGCCATTATCATATTGATATTTTTATAATGCACCAACCATATCAATGCAAACAACTAAGAAAAAAAATGTACAGTAACATATAAACACTAGTCAAAGAATATGTTACCTTTTTAAAAACTTTTAAAATTTTTAAAATTCTTTCACATACATTCCAATGTTGTAGATATAAACTAACTTTCATAATATTATTTATAATAAACATAAATAATAATTTATTATCTTTAAAGGATTCTTTAAATAATTCACATATGTAGAATTTCATTGGTAGAAACACCCCTAGGAAATCTTTTGGATCTTTTGTTATTTAATTTATAAAATCTGACTTATTTTTTCATTACTTGTAGATGACCCATTACATGAAATAGTTTACCTAATAGGAGAAATAAAACTTTTAAGGGATGTTAGTCCTTCTTATATACATAAATTTAAAACATGACAAAAGCACGTCGATAAACTTCTTGTAATTCCATAATAGAAGTGGTATTTACCATTGTATTATTAAAACCAATGAAAAAAAAATTTAAAAATCAAATAATATTTTATAAAATTTATCATTCTATAAATATTATCGACTATATGTCATTCAATAAAAATTCTAAAAGCAATAATTTCTTTTGCATGGTCCAATCACTATCAATCCAATAACAATAACAAGTATAAGAACATTTGCGCTCCAAATATCAATATAAATAGAAACACAATAATTTATTTTATAAAGATTATATAAAGTGCGAGTAAGAGTGATATGAAAATTCATTATGTGATATGATTTAAAGCCTATTGATAATAATCAATAAATCCAACTTATTCACCAAAACTAAAAAATAAATATTTAACAAAAATAAATATGGCAAATGTTTCATAATTTTTTCAATAGAATAATAAAAAGTGAGATTAGTAGGGTATCTAAAAATTTACGTTTGACTTTTCATCATACCATACTTATGATGGATGTTTCTTCATAATATACTTTCAAAATATTTTATATCTTCTTCCTTATTTGTATTTAAAAATTTGACCTCAATAATTACATATGATATAGAAGGAGCCATCAGTGTTTCAAAAAATTTTAAAGTATAACTCGAAGATGTCTAACTTGAGTTTGGTCATCATATCTTATTCCTTCTACATTTTTAAAAGTCATCATATCAACATCTTAATATCAACATTGATATGTTGGTTTTCTTGAATTACCAAGATCAAATTTCTTAAAGCCTCCTTGGTGGTGAAGTGATAGCTTCCACTTGTCATCGGATTAAGATAAGAGCATCAAAATGTTCAAACTTCAACAAGTGCTTAATCAATGATGTGAGAAAAATAAAAGATTTTTAGGGTATCTATAGGGTTTTTAAATTTTTTTCCTAAAATATCTTCATAACTAGTTATTATTTGCTTATTGGAAGGACTAATTTATTTTCTAATTTTTAATATTTTTAATTATAAAATAACTAAAGTACCCCTAAATAAAGCCAATTTGACATTCATTCCATTGTTGGTCCAAGCACGTTCTATTGGCCCAATTGTTTAAGCCCAATTATCTATGAATAACTTATTTGATCGAGATTTTTTTCTATATAAAACACCATCAAATTGATGATTTAAATAGGAAGTGGAATAATAAATTATGGGATCGTTGATTCAAACCCATCACAACAAACTAGTTGTGATTCAGTTAGGACTAGTTATATTTAACTAAATGTATTGAGATTTTAGGTCCATTTTAGAGTAGTCAGTGTCATAACTTACGGATGCATCATGACAGGAGTAATCTGTCATAATCACTTTCAAGTATCTTACTTAGATGATGACTTTATCGACCTTACAGAAAAATAGATGATTTTTGTCGAGACATAACGAAGAAGGAGAAAAGACAAAAGCAGTTGATGATGCTGCAACTTAATAGGTCCTTCCCATGATCAAACATGTAAGTGCAAAGTGCTCGAGAAATAATTCAATAAGACAATTATTCAAAGTACTAAAGATTGTTGCTTGTGGTTTCCACGGACTTTCCTGATTGAAAGTTTCATGCTAAAGGAGCCTCAAAGAAAAGGGTATTCTTTAATGAACTTGAGATCCTCTCATGGTGAAATCTTTTGTTAGCATTTATTTTTTTTAAAAAAATTCTAAATAAATAATTATGTCATGAAACAAACAATTCAAACTTATCAAACTTGTTCATGATAAGAAAAGATAAAGTAATTATCAGTGACTTATGGAAGGCACTTGTCAATGAATTATTAACTAAAAAGAAATATATTGTCATAGAGTTTTAATGAGTTTGAATAACTTAAATACGTAAACCTTGATATTTTCTAATTTTTCAATCATCGGACGAGGGGTATATGATGTATAGCATTATCATCTATTTAACTAGGTATAACAGGGAATTTTTTTGAAAAATAAATGAGGACATAAGCAACAAATTTTTTGAAACTTGTTTGGTTCAAAAACTATTACAGAAAAATATAAGCTCCATTTGTATTTTTTTATTATCCAAAATCTTATAAATACAAATCTTTTATGTATTTTCAGAACTTTTAAAAAGAATTTTACACTCTTCAACGTCACTACTGATTTATAATCAATAGTTGCCCACAACCATCCAACAAAATATTTTGTTCACTTTTCTGAGTCCTTCCTCTTAATATTTTTTTATTAAGTTAAAATTTTAGTAACTAAACATATCACTAAAAAATAATAATTTTGTTCCTTATGTTGAAGACACCAAAATGATAATACAATATTATAAGAAAAAAATAAAGTTTCATAACATAATCCAAGTTGTATGAAGCAAAAATTACATCTACTATTCTCTTGACAAACTAAGAATTAGTAGTCAATGTTTATATATTCTTCAAAAGAAAAGCAACAGATATCTTTTAAATTCTTTCAGAACTTCTGAAAAGAATTTTACACTCCTCAGCATATTGTCAGCTTATAATCAGTAGTCGCCAACAACTATCCAATAATCTTCTTTGTCCACTGTTTTGAATCTTTCCTCTTAGAATTTTTCATTAAATTAAAATTTTGTCAACTAAACATATTATAAAAAATAATAATACTGTTTCTTATATTTAAGACACTAAAATGATAATACAACATTACATTAAAAAAAAAACTTCATAACTAACTGTAGATATATGCAATAGATGTGTTCATTTTATTACCTACCCGCTAATTTTTCTCTAAATACAATTAAACTGTTATTATCAAAAAATAGATATGCACCCAATGCAGCTCAAATTCAATAATCATTCTGTGCAAGAATTCAAACACACATAAATGATCGAGTGTGACAAAATGCATGGGCGTTAATAGTTAAATAAAACCAAACACGGGAGCTATGTTGGGTCTATTAGATCGCACAAGCAAAGTAAAACACACAATCTAATTATATAACAATACTGATGTGTATCAAACTTAATATAGAACCGTTGTTTAATGCGTTCAATTAAACGGTTAAAAAGGACTTAATTTTTTAATGTTCGAGTCTGGATATGACTAGAACAAAAATGTTTGTCATATCCACATCTGTTGTTGCCTTTGAAGTATGTTCCGTCCAAGCGGCTCTTACATAATTCTTTGAGATGTCAGCCTTCAAAAGGCAGGTCTCCATATTAAATTAGATCACAATCATCTAAATGACAGCACAGTTACCAATATGCCTTCACACCAATTAACATGACCGAGGCCAAGTTGACACTGATAGATTGGCTGGCAGAATTAGGTAAATATAGTAGAAACAGAACACAAAAGCTTGATATTTTGGTTACCTTTCTGAAGTAATTGACTTTCCACCACACCAATTTCTGAGACATCAGCATAAAAGAATCAGTACCTTTTGTTATAGAAAACATAAATAGAAGAACAATAACCAACATGGAAGTTATACTCCAAGAAACTCTTGGGGAATTTAAATTGTCACAAATATAAAATGATTAATTTGCAGTCAGCATGGAATAAGTTGACACTTTGTCTTAAGGAAGCACTTGCAATCCTAGTTTTCCACAACAACGTAGTGCTTTCCCTGCACAGCAACAACATAGGAATCATATTGAGCAATAAATTTCTCCTTGCGTAGCAGGAAAAGGAATTTGTTTCTGAACTTCTCTTCAGATAGCGTCACGACAGATAGCAGGTTATGTCCTTTATCCAGCAATTTATTCTGATCAAGAAAATTCAAAACTTCATATCGCGGTCTCAACCTCTTCTCCAAGCTAAATGCAAGAAGCACGGGATGGCCAATGATATATGTCAGCTCACAACCAGCTTCCTTCATCAGGAATGTCATCTTATCACATAAGTTCTTCTTTGAGAGATTCCAAATGGCTGGATGCCTCCTGAATGCAGCAATGCTGTCTGGTTGGGACCACCCAAAGCTCATCAGGGTTGCAAAGGTAGCATCAAACCTGGACCTGCTCAAGGTCATGACTGTTAAAAGTGCATGAGGGAACATTTTACAGTCCCGTGACACACCCAACTCCTCAACATGTTTGATAGATTCGTTGATATATTTGTTCGTTCGATGAAAAAATCTCGGTAGTGTCACCACCATCCGCGTGATGCATTGCTCACTGATGCCACATTCCCTCAAGAGAGATATATTGGGCTCAATCTTTCGAACCAAGCTAGAAGTAAGGAGAAACATGTTCCTCCTGCAGACTTTAAGTAACCTCTCATTGGAACCAAGAAGTGACCTCCAGAAGTTGATCCTCGGTTGGATGTCACGTAAATTGAGCACATTCGGACATGATGAAACCAGCTGAACTATTTCAGTGTCAGAAAATCCCATGTCCTGCAAAGATCTCATCCTGGGCTTCAGGATAGTCTCTACGTTAGCATGTAGAAGCCTGGGTTCCCTCTGCATAAGCTTCATGACTTGTGCATCACTCCAACCACTCTGCTTAAATAACTCAATGGAAAGACTTGAACTTGAAGATTTTGTGTCACAGGTGCGACACTTGGCTGTTTTTGCAGCCTTTTCTGAGGAAAGTTCACATGATTGAAGGGGATTGACCACGGTAAAGTTGGATTTATGATCTGAAATTTGGTCTTTGGCGGTGGAAAAGCTACTAAACAGACTGCAGATTTCATAGGAAGAAAGATGGATGGTGGACTTGTTACATGGGAGAATGCAAAAGAGCCTCTTTTGCACCAATAACATTATATTTTGAAGCAGTATCACACACTCTTTGCAGAAAAACACAAGAAAAGTAGTTTTATTGCTGCCCTCTCCAAGTCCAAATGCCTCTTCTACCTCAAATCAAGCTCATCCGAACTAAATATATTTTCTGTATCTGCTGCCAACCAAAAGGAAGTTGAAAGCTTCCAACTAATCATCTGTATCGGATAACATTCCCCGACCAATCACGTAAATCCACCTGCATTCAGTTCCCATTAACCATTTCTTTCAGATGTAAGCCTCTAAATGGTGTTTGAATGTTGATTAAGAGTACCTTTGATCATTTACTTATTACCATGCTCACATCCAAGCTATTCACCACCACTGAAATAATGTCTTGATATGACACATGCACACTGACACTACCTTCCGCTATTTATCTATTGTAGGTAGTAGCTTTAGAAACTGTGAAGCACACTATATCCCTGCAGATATTGAAAAATGATATCAAATGTATTTTCATCAAATATGCGGCTTAAGAGTGACAATGGCATTTACTATGTTGATCGGATACAGATGATATTCAACTTTGTACTAATAGGTTGAACATCAGTCGATGACTTGCAATGGGTAATTCAGCATTAAGATTAGGTGGAAGATGCATAATGTTTTGTCTAACATCAGATTCACTAATGTCCTACAACTAAAACCTGAAACAGTTCAAATGAGCACTCCCAGAATAATTGAACCTTTTCAACAAGAATGTAAAGAGATGATTTTGTTATAGGTCTAACTAGACTGGTAATTAGAAAACACACTGTTTAAGAAATTAACAACAAGAATTTGTGAGGTTCAACATGCTAAAGAAGCCACTGTTGATGATGTGCAACTTGACAAAAATTACAACAACATAGCTGGAAGACCAGAGAAAGGCAACAAATTTTCTGAAAAATGAATAAAAAGGTAAGAAAACTGCCTCAATCAAGAAAATCTACTAGTTTATTTGGTTCTATGATGATAGAAAAACTTAACTTAAGAGAAATATTGCTCATGTAAATAACTTCAGCTACAGTAAAAAATTATATGTAGCCTCAGCTACTTATCATTAATGAAGAAAAAAGAAAGTCTTTTATTTGAGAAGCTACGCTGGCATAACCTAGATCAGTGAGAATTTGCCAATAAAACCAGCTAGTGCAAACGACCACAATAATAACAAAAGCCATGATGTCCAAACTATTCATGATCATCCATATGGATCTTTTGCTTCATTGAACTCTGTGTAAAAAAATATCTGTAGTTAAATTAAGAGCATTAAAATCTCTTTCTATTGTTACCAGTAAAATCTCCTTCAGATCACCAACTAAACCAGCAAATACAAGATTTGACAATTCAAATATAAGCAGGCCTGTGTTTTCTGTGGTATGAACAAGCCTCAAGTAGCGAAGATAGTTGCTTTCAGCACTACAGCAGAGACACACTATGCTGACATAAAGGTGTAAGGTTATACCTAACCAAATACATTTGAGATTTTGGGTCTATTTTTGGGGTTTGGAAATCAAGTCAAATTCTAGTTGTTTACTTAACTTGTACTTTAGGGTGAGTCGAGTCCTTTGTATCAGTTGGGGTTTTGTGTTGAAATTTTCTGGTGTGCTTGAAAAGGAAACTGCAATGCAGTAAACATAATAAAGAAAACTAAGAGGTTTGATGAACCAAACACTTCATCAAAATAAACAGTTGCTGTTGAGATAGTTTCTCTTGGGAAACCTAGTCAGATTAGTATTATCTTAGGTATATTTTTAATTAAAATGCTTCACGAGGAATAGTCAGACTTGTGCATGATTCTATTGACATATGATTACGATTTTATTTGGACAGTGACCCAATTACAGTCTCTTGTTCTACGTTTTCCGTGCTTTCTTTTTCTCTAAGACTTCCCCAATTCTCTTTGCTCTCTCTAAAAGCAGCACTTCTCCTGCTGTCTATCATAACAACCGTATTTAACTTGCATACTGTGACTTGCTATTTCTTTAAAGTATGCTCATGACATGATGCTGACCGTTTGTTCGGAGGGTAGCGGGTAACTATCAGGGAGTAGGAAAGGGGAGGGGAAGATGTATTAGAGAGCGCGAAGAGGGGTGTAGAGGAGGGAGATGGGGGTTGTCGGGGCCGGAAAAGGAAAACGGAGAGGGGGCTGTTGGGATCGGAGGAGTCGGGGGATGGTGTCGGGGAAGCGGGAGAGCTTTCGCGAAAGGGGAAGAGGAAGGAGGGATTGGGGAAAGGGGGCAGCGACTAGGCTGGGGCGGTCGTGGGCTGCGATGAACGGGGGAAGAGAGAGGGGAAGGGATTGTGCGACGGCGAAGGAGGAACAGGAGGTGAATGAGGAGTAAGAGGGAGATACCGGGCGCTATCACCGTTCGCCGACGGAGAGGAAGCCGCAGCATCCACCGTTCTCGGTGGAAAACGCCGCAGCGATAGGAGCTCGACGGAGGAACATGCCGCCGCTCTTGCCGCCTTTCGCCAAGGAAAACGCCGCAGTCGCGGTTGCTGTGGAGGAGAGTTTCACCGCTGCATTTAGGGTAATCGAACCAGAGTTCCAAATTGACTTGACTCCGGCTTGACGCAGCCTGAAACAGGGGGGCGCCTGGGCCGCACCGGGATGAACTCGCCGCCCGGCCCACTTATCTGGCGCCCGGTGTCGTCAATTGCTTCAGCTATCGGAAAGAACTTTCTGCAACCTATCATTGATGAAGAAAAATTACTTTTTTTTTAGAATCTTCACTGTCATAATCTAAATCAGTGAGAATTTGCTAATAAAAACAAAAGCCATGTAGTGCAAACAATAACAATAATAACAAAAGCCATAATATCCGAACTATTTATGCTCTGTGTAAGAAAACACATGTAGTCAAATTTAAAGCATTCAAATCTCTTTCTACTGTTACTGGTACATTCTCCTTCAATTCACAACCAGCAATATAAGATCTGATGATTTAAATATAAGTAGGGCAATGTATTTTAAGTTATTAACAAGCCTCAAATTGTCAAGAGAGTGGCTTTCATCTCTGTAAGGTTAAATCTAGCCTAAGTAAATTGATTTTAATTCTGGAAATTATCATTTTTAGTTTGGCAAAATTTAGAATAAAAAATAGAGGGTTGGTTCAAGTTTGATAGATTTTGATTCTAGTTTGAATTGATATTTTTAATTATTTTTATTTAAATATTATAATAAAAAAATCATAATTTTATATGGAAGAGGCAAATTGTTTATTTAACGGCCAAATATGGACTATTGGGCCCAATTATTGAAACCCAATTATCTATTGTAACATATTTGATCGTAAAATACCATCAAATCGATGATTTAAAAAGGAAGGAATCATTTGATTCCGAGATCGTTAATTCTAATTTTTCAAACCTAGGAACTGGAATTAAATCACCCCTGGTCGATTCCAATTTGATTTCCAATAACTGAATCGAAAGGTAGGCAAGATAAGGAAAGCATTCAATTTGTTGTTTAAAAATATTATATGAAATACTAGAGAAAAATGTATGAACCCCAAATATACATAGCTTAATCTTGCATATCTGTTATGTTCTTACTAAAAGACTCACGATAATGAACTTAACAACCAATTGATTAGAAAGAAATATAATGTCAGTCGATACCACCATCACAAGAAGCAGAGTATAAAAAATAAAAACGAAGGCAAGAATCAAGTATTATGTCAAAAAAAATTGAAGAAGTATCGCAGCTGACGAAGAATAAAATTTACTAATAAATCATCCGATACAAAATTCTTCTATGCCTAAGCTATTTATTTCAAATACACTTAGAACACAATGATGTGTGGTGCAAGGCTCTGTTTGAATCACGTGGGGTTGAAACCTTCTTCTTTTTTCTTTTTTTTAACCATTTAGAATATTTTATCGTTATAATTCCTATCCTTTTGTTTTACTTCACAAAAGAATAAATTTATTTTCTTGACTCCCGATGAGGTAGAGTAATCAATGTGTCTGTAACATAATAATTTTCCGTTGTCACTACTGCCTTCCTTAATCTATAAATTCTCATCATCAAATTCTTATGGTAATATCCTAATCAGATTATACAACTGTCTTCGAGTTCTATATAGAAATAGTAATGGTCAACCTTTTTAACTTCAACATTACATCAGTTTCTTAGTTGATCAGTTGTAATCCAACTTCTGTAGAGAGCATATGAACACTACACCATGAATTTAGCTCCTAGTTCTTGAATTAAAAATAAATCTCTAGTATTCTTTTATCTATTCGATTCTAATATGATAAATGAACTAGCAAAAGCAGCTTTGTTGTTGGCTATGGAGCTTCAATATATATCACAGATCATCTCCACCCGTAACTAACATTTTAGAATTTGAGGGGTGGTTAATCTATTCGTAAAATTGCTCTGGATGGATGACGGTAGCCATCTTAGCCAGCTAACTTAGTTGCCCATATTTGAACATCAAGTTACCATGGTGTCTCCTCCAAAGATTTCTAAGATAGTTCATGAGGGAGGACGAGTCACCCATTAGGAGCTAAGAGCACGAAAGCATTATAAGTAGTCACCCAAGGCAAACAACCCCCATGCTGATTGACGACTTAGTGAGGAGGATGTTGTACATTTATTGCAAAGCCTGCTACTGAAAGTGATTTGCTTGGAAAATATGCAATAGTAAATTTCAAGCAAGATAAACTAAATTGTCATGTACTTAGTTTTTATTGATGTAGATGAACTTTTAACAACAGCACATATTATGAAAGGAATAATAAGAGACCTAATTGTTATTTGCATTATGCATAACTGCTGATACTATGCATCATATGCCCTATAGAGTGAGTGAAATGTAAAAGAAGTTTGTGTCTTTATGTATCCTAGGTAATGCAAACTCAGGTAGAAAAATGATAGATAACTTACGGATGCATCCCTAACATGAGTAATTTGTCATAACTATTTTCAAGTATCTTACTTAGATGATAACTTTATCGACCTTTCAGATAGATAGATGATTTTTGTCGAGACCTAACGAAGAAGGAGAAAAGATAGAAGCAGTTGATGATGCTACAACTTAGGAGGTCTTCCCATGATTAAACACGTAAGTGCAGAGTACTCGAGAAACAATTTCATAAGACAATTATTTTTTCAAATTACTAAAGGTTGTTGCTTGTGATTTCAAGTGCAGAGTACCTTCCTAAGTGGAAGTTTCATGCTAAAGGACCTTCAAGAAAAGTACATTTTTTGATGAACTCGAGATCCTTTCCGGATAAAATCTTGTCTTAGCCATTTATGTTTTTTAAAATTTTAAAATAAATATTTATATCATGAAACAAACAATCTTGAGCATCATGATAAATAGAAGAGAAGAAAAAAAAAAAGGTCTGTCAGTGACTTTTGGAAGGAATTATCAGTAAATTATTAATGCATAATAAATAACTTGTTGAAAAATAAATCAGGACACAGGCAGCAAATTTTTTGGAACTAATTTGGTTCAAAAACTAATGCAAAAAAATATGAGCTCCATTTGATTTGTTTTTTTTTTGTCCAAAATATTTCGAATAGATATATTTTATGTTTTTTTAGAACTTTTAAAAAGTATTTTACACTCTTGAGCATCATTACTACCTTATAATCAATAGTTGCTCCACAATTATCCAACAATCTACTTTGTCCATTTTTCTCAATCCTTCCTCTTAGAATATTTAATTAAGTTAAAATTTTAGTAACTATACATATTACTAAAAAAAATAATGACACTTTTCCTTATTTTGAAGACACCAAAATGATAATACAACATTACAAGAAAAATTAAGAATTAATAGTCTATGTTTATACATTCTTTAAAAAAAATTTATATTCTTTTATAACTTCTGAAAAGAATTTTACACTCTTCAGCATCATTGCCAGCTTATAAGAACAATTTTCTCTGTCCACTCTTTTGAACCTTTCCTCTTAGAATCTTTCATTAAATTAAAATTTTTTCAACTAAACATATTACTAAAGAAAATAATGATACTGTTTTTTTATTTTTAAGACACTAAAATGATAATGCAACATTATATTAAAAAAAAAGCTTCATAACTAACTGTAGATATATGCCATAGATGTTTCATTTTCTTACCCACTGTCTAATTGTTCTCTTAATACAATTAAACTGTTATTATAAAAAAAAACTAGAGATACAACGAACGTTGCTCAAATTCAATAATCTTTCTGGACCTGTGATATGTGCACAATTTGGTTCAGATGAATTCAAACATACACATAAATGCATGGGTCTGAATAATTAAATGAAACCAAACGCGAGAGACATGTTGGTTCTTTTAGATCGCATAAGCAAAGTCAAACACTTGATCTAATTATATAACAATACAGATGTGTATCAAATTTAATATATATATATATATGTTGTTTAATGCGTTAAATTAAACTGTTAAAATGGACATATTGCTCTAAATTTTTTAACGTGCGAGTCCGGATATGACAAGAACAAATATGCTATAGTCATATCCACATCTGCTGTTTCCTTTGAAGTATGTTCCGTCCAAGCGGCTCTTACATAATTCTTTGAGATGTCTACCTTCAGAAGGAAGGTTTCCATATTAAATTAGATCACAATCATCAAAATGACAGCAAACTTACTAATATGCCTTCACAACAATTAACAAGACCGAGGCCAAGTTGACACTGATCGAACAGCTGGCAGAATTATCTAAATATGGTAGAAAGAGAACACAAAAGCTTGATATTTTGGTTACACCTTTCTGAAGCAATCGACTTTCCCCCAAACCAATTTCTGAGACATCAGCATAACAGAATCAGTACCTCTTGTTGCAGAAAAAATAAACAGAAGAAGAATCACCAAAATCAACATGGAAGTTATACTCCAAGAAACTCTTGGAGAATTTAAATTGTCACAAATGTAAAATGATTAATTTGCAGTAAGCATGCAATAGGTTGACACTTTGTCTTAAGGAAGCACTTGCAATCCTAGTTTTCCGCAACAACATCGTGCTTTACCTGCACAGCAACAACATAAGACTCATATTGAGCAATAAATTTCTCCTTGCATAGCAGGAAAAGGAATTTGTTTCTGAACTTCTCTTCAGGTAGCATCACGACAGATAGCAGGTCATGTCCTCTATCCAGCAATTTTTTCTGATCAAGAAAATTCATAACATCATATCGAGGTCTCAACCTCTTCTCCAAGTTGTATGTAAGAAGCATGGGATGGCCAATGATATATGTCAGCTCACAACCAGCTTCCTTCATCAGGAACGTCATCTTGTCACATATGTTCTTCTTTGAGAGTGTCCAAATGGTTGGGCACTTCCTGATTAAAGCAATGATGTCAGGCTGGGACCACCCAAAGCTCATCAGAGTTACCGACATAGCATCAAACTTGGACCTGCTCACGGTAATGACCACATTAAGTGCTTTAGTGTACACTCCAGAGTCACGTGGGACACCTAATTCTTCAATATATTTGATAACTTCCTTTAATTTGTCTATTCTACCAAAACCGCCCGGCATTGTCACTACCATATGCGCGATGCGCTCGTCACTGATGCCATGTTCCCTCAAGAGAGATATACTGGGTTCTATATTCCGAGCCAAGCTAGAAGTAAGAATAAACATGTTCCTCTTGCAGGCTTTCAGAAGCCTCTCATTAGAACCAAGAAGTGACCTCCAGAAGTTGATCCTCAGTTGGATGTCACATAGAAGGAGCAAAGTCGGACATGATGAAACCAGCTGAACTATTTCAGTGTCAGAAAATCCCATGTCCTGCAAAGATCTCATCCTGGGCTTCAGGGCAGTCTCTACGTTAGCAAATATCAACTTGGGTTTCCTCTGGGTAAGCTTCATGACTTGTGCATCACTCCAACCACTCTGCTTAAAGAACTCAATGAAAGGACTTGAACTTGAAAGTTTTTTTTCACAGATGCCATCCTTGGCCCTTTTTGCAGCCTCTTTTGAGGAAAGTTCACATGACTCAAGGGGGTCAAAAACCGTAAAGTTGGATCTATGATTTGAACTGTGCTCTTTGGCAGTGGAAAAGTTACACAGACTGCAGAGTTGATAGGAGGAAAGATGGATGTTGGACTTGTTACAAGAGAGAAGGCAAAAAAGCCTCTTCTGCACTGAAAACATTAGTCTTTTGAGACAGTATCATGTACTGTCTGCAGAAAAATACAAGAAAAGTAGTCTTATTCCTGCCCTCTGCAAGTCCAAATTCCTCTTCTACCTCAAATCAAGGATGTTGAAAACTTTCAACTAATCATCTGTCTCAGACAACATTCCTTTACCACTCATGTTAATCCACATGCATTCAGTTCCAATCAGCCATTTCTTTCAGAGATAAGTCGCTAAATGGTGTTTGAGAGTTGATAAAGAGTACCTATATTCTCCACCACTGAAATAATGGCAACATATAACACCAGCGCACAGACACAATCTTCCACTTATTTTTCTATTGTAGTTGGTGGATTTAGACACTACCAAGCATCCTCTATCCCTGTAGCAATTTAAAAACCATATCAAATGTATCTTCATCAAATATGCTGCATAAGAGTGGCATAGGCATTTACCATGTTGATCGTATACAGACGATACTCATGTTTATACTTAATAGGTTGAACATCAATGACTTGCAAATGGTACTACAGAATTCAGAATAACTGGAAGATGCATAATGTTTTCTCTAACATCAGATTCACTAGTGTCCTACAACTAAAATCTGAAACATTTCAAGTGAGCACTTCCAGAGTAATTGATCCATTTCATCAAGAATGTAAAGAGATGATCTAGCTATAAGTCTAGCAAGACTGGTAAGTAGAAAAGACACTGTTTAATTAATTAACAACAGTAATTTGTGAGGTTCAACATGCTAGAAAAGGCATTGTTGATGATGATGAGCAACTTGACAAAAAAAAAACAACATAGCTGGAAGACCAGAGAAAGGCAATAAATTTTCTGAAAAAAGAATAAAGAGATAAGAAAACTGCCTCAATCAAGAAATGCTACTAGTTTATTTGGTTCTATGCTGATAAAGGAGCTTTTTTTATGAGAAAGATTGCTCATGTAAATAGCTTCAACTACAGTAAAAAAATATGTAGCGTCAGCTACATATGGAGTCGGGGAACGGTGTCGGGGAAGCGGGAGAGCTGTGGCGAAAGGGGAAGAGGAAGGAGGGATTGGGGAAAGGGGGCAGCGACGAGGCAGGGGCAGCGGTGGGCAGCGATGAACGGGGGAAGAGAGAGGGGAAGGGATTGTGCGACGACTAATGAGGAACAGGAGGTGGAGGAGGAGTAAGAGAGAGATACCGGGCGCTGTCACCGTTCGCCGACGGAGAGGAAGCCGCAGCATCCACCGTTCTCGGTGGAAAACGCCGCAGCGATAAGAGATCGACGGAGGAAGATAACGCCGCTGATGCCGCCTTTCGCCAACGAAAACGCCGCAGTCGCGGTCGCTGTAGAGAAGGAGACAGTTTCACCGCTGCATTAGGGCACGGGTGAGAATTTGAGGATGCCGTTCTCATCTGGTTTAATCGAACCAGAGTTCCAAATTGATGCAAAAAATATGAGCTCCATTTGTCGTCAAATAGATATCTTTTACGTCTTTTCAGAACTTTTGAAAGAAATTTTACATCCAACAATCTTCTTTGTCCACTTATTGAGTTCTTCATTTCTTAGAATCTTTCATTAAATTAAAATTTTAACAACTAAATATAATACTAAAAAAAATAATGATACTGTTCCTTATTTTGAAGATACCAAAATAATAATTACAGAAAAAAATAAATATTCATAACACGAATCTAGTTGCACCAAGTAAAAATTATATATACTATCCTCTTGACAAACCAAACTAAGAATTAGGAATCAATATTTATGTATTCTTCAAAATAAAGAATAGATATCTTTAATATCCTTTCAGAACTTCTGAAAAGAATTGCATATACTTCAATATCTTTGCCAGCTTATAATAAGTAGTTGCTCCAAAACCATCCAACAATCTTCTTTGTATATTCTTCTAAATTTTTCCTCTTAGAATCTTTTATTAAATTAAAATTTTATCAACTAAACATATTACTAAAGAAAATATGATACTGTTTTTTATTTTTAAGACACTAAAATGATAATACAACATTACATTGAAAAAAAAACTTTATAACTAACAGCAGATATGTCTTAGATGTGTTCATTTTATTACCTACCTAGTAATTGTTCTCTTAATATAATTCAACTATTATTATCAAAAAAATAGATATGCAACCAATGTTGCTCAAATTCAATAATCTTTCTGGACCTGTGATGGGTGCTCAATTTGGTTCAGATGAATTCAAACATAGACATAAATGTCAAACACTCGATCGCACAAGAACAGGAGCCATGTTGGGTTTATTAGATCGCACAAGCAAAGTCAAACACTTGATCTAATTATATAACAATACAGATGGGTATCAAATTTAATATAGATCGGTTGTTTAATGTGTTAAATTAAACGGTTAAAATCGACGTATTGCTCTTAATTTTTTAATGTGTGAGTCTGGATATGGCTAGAACAAAAATGTTATAGTCGTATCCACATCTGTAGTTGCCTTTGAAGTATGTTCCGTCCAAGCGGCTCTTACATAATTCTTTCATATGTCCCCATTCAAAAGGAAGGTATCCTTATTAAATTAGATCACAATCATCTAAATGATGGCACAGTCACCAATATGTCTTCACAACAATTAACATGACCGAGACAAAGTTGACACTGATCGATCAACTGGCAGAATTAGCTAAATATGGTAGAAACAGAACACAAAAGCTTGATATTTTGGTTACCTTTCTCAAGTAATTGACTTTCCCCCGCACCAATTTCTGAGACATCAGCATAAAAGTATCAGTACCTTTTGTGGTAGAAAAAATAAATAGAAGAACAATCACCAAATCAACATGGAAGTTACACTCCAAGAAACTCTTGAAGAATTTAAATTGTCACGAATATAAAATGATTAATTTGCAGTCAAGCATGCAATAAGTTGACACTTTGTCTTACGGAAGCACTTGCAATCCTAGTTTTCCACAACAACGTAGTGCTTTCCCTGCACAGCAACAACATAGGAATCATATTGAGCAATAAATTTCTCCTTGCGTAGCAGGAAAAGGAATTTGTTTCTGAACTTCTCTTCAGATAGCAGCATGACAGATAGCAGGTTGCGTCCTTTATCCAGCAATTTATTCTGATCAAGAAAATTCATAACTTCATATCGAGGTCTCAACCTTTTCTCCAAGCTATATGTCAGAAGCACGGGATGGTCAATGATATATGTCGGCTCACAACCAGCTTCCTTCATCAGGAATGTCATCTTGTCAGATAAGTTCTTCTTTGAGTAATTCCAAATGGCTGGATGCCTCCTGAATGCAGCAATGCTGTCTGGTTGGGACCACCCAAAGCTCATCAGGGTTGCAAAGGTAGCATCAAACCTGGACCTCCTCAGGGTGATGACTGTTACAAGTGCATGAGGGAACATTTTACAGTCACATGACACACCCAACTCCTCAACATGTTTGATAGATTCGTTGATACATTTGTTCGTTCGACAAAAAAAACTCAGTAGTGCCACCACAATCCACGTGATGAATTTCTCACTGATGCCACATTCCCTCAAGAGAGATACATTGGGCTCAATCTTTTGAGCCAAGCTAGAAGTAAGGAGACACATGTTCCTCCTGCAGGCTTTAATTAACCTCTCATTGGAACCAAGAAGTGACCTCCAGAAGTTGATCCTCGGTTGGATGTCACGTAACTTGAGCACATTCGGACATGATGAAACCAGCTGAACTATTTCAGTGTCAGAAAATCCCATGTCCTGCAAAGATCTCATCCTGGGCTTCAGGATAGTCTCTACGTTAGCATGTAGAAACCTGGGTTCCCTCTGCATAAGCCTCATGACTTGTGCATCACTCCAACCGCTCTGCTTAAAGAACTCAATGGAAGGACTTGAACTTGAAAGTACTTTTTCACAGATGCGATCCATGGCCCTTTTTGCAGCCTCTTTTGAGGGAAGTTCACATGACCCAAGGGGGTCGACCAACATAAGTTGGATCTATGATTTGAACTGTGCTCTTCGGCAGTGGAAAAGCTAAACAAACTGCAGAGTTGATAGGAGGAAACATGGACGGTGGACCTGTTACATGAGAGAAGGCAAAAGAGCCTCTTCTGCACCAAAAACATTGTATTTTGAGGCAGTATCACGTACTGTTTGCAGAAAAATACAAGAAAAGTAGTCTTATTTCTGCCCTCTCCAAGTCCAAATTCCTCTTGAGCCTCAAATCAAGGACGTTGAAAACTTTCAACTAATCATCTGTCTCAGACAACATTCCCATACCACTCGTGTTAATCGACATGCATTCAGTTCCAATCAGCCATTTCTTTCAGAGATAAGTCTCTAAATGGTGTTTGAGAGTTGATAACGAGTACCTATAATTAGTTATTCATTCTCATGCTCACATCCGAGCAATTCTCCACCACTAAAATAATGGCATCATATGACACCAGCGCACAGACACTATCTTCCACTTATTTTTCTATTGTAGTTGGTGGGTTTAGACACTACCAAGCATCCTCTATCCCTGTAGCAATTTAAAAACCATATCAAATGTATCTTCATCAAATATGCTGCATAAGAGTGGCATAGGCATTTACCATGTTGATCGTATACAGATGATACTCATGTTTATACTTATAGGTTGAACATCAATGACTTGCAAATGGTACTACAGAATTCAGAATAACTGGAAGATGCATAATGTTTTCTCTAACATCAGATTCACTAGTGTCCTACAACTAAAATCTGAAACAATTCAAATGAGCACCACCAGAGTAATCGATCCATTTCATCAAGAATGTAAAGAGATGATCTAGCTATAAGTCTAGCAAGACTGGTAAGTAGAAAAGACACTGTTTAATTAATTAACAACAGTAATTTGTGAGGTTCAACGTGCTAAAAAAGGCATTGTTGATCATGATGAGCAACTTGACAAAAAAAAAAAACATAGTTGGAAGACCAGAGAAAGGCAATAAATTTTCTGAAAAAAGAATAAAGAGATAAGAAAACTGCCTCAAACAAGAAATGCTACTAGTTTATTTGGTTCCATGCTGATAAAAGAACTTAATTTATAAGAAGGATTGCTCATGTAAATAACTACAACTACAGTAAAAAAATTATATGTAGCGTCAGTTACATATCATTAATGAAGAAAAAAAAAGCCTAGATCAGTGAGAATTTGCCAATAAAACCAGCAAGTACAAACAACCACAATAATAACAAAAGCCATGATGTCCAAACTATTCATGATCAGCCATATGGATCTTCCGCATCATTGAACTCTGTGTAAGAAAATATCTGTAGTTAAATTAAGAGAATTCAAATCTCTTTCTATTGTCACCTGCAAAATCTCCTTCAAATCACCAACTAAACCAGCAAATACAAGATATGACAATCCAAATATAAGCAGGCCTGTGTGTTTTAAGGTACGAATAAACCTCAAGTATCGGAGATAGTTGCTTTCAGCACTACAGCAGAGAACACACTATGCTGACATAAAGGTGTAAGGTTATACCTAACCAAATACATTGAGATTTTGGGTCTATTTTCGCGTTTGGAAATCAAGTCAAATTCTAGTTGTTTACTCAACTTGTAGTTTAGATTGAGTCTGAGTCCTTTGTATCATTTGGGGGTTTGTGTTGAAATTTTCTGATGTGCTTGAAAAGGAAACTGCAATGCAGTAAACATAATAAGAAAACTAAGAGGTTTGATGAACCAAACGCTTCATCAAAATAAGCAGTTGCTGTTGAGAGAGCTTGTTTTGGGAAACCTAGTCAAATTAGTATTATCTTAGGTATATTTTTAATTAAAATGCTTCACATGAGGAATAGTCAGACTTGTGCATGATTCTATTGACAAATAATTATGATTTTCTTTGGACAGTGACCCGATTATTGTCTCTGCTATCTCTTGTTCTATATTTTCCGTGTTTTTTTCTTTTTCTCTAAGACTCCCCAATTCTCTTTGCTCTTTATAAAAGCAGCACTTCTCCTGCTGTCTATCTTAACAACAGTATTTAACTTGCATACTGTGACTTGCTATTTCTTTAAAGTAAATGCTCATGACATGCTGCTGACTGCTTGTTGGGAGGGTAGCGGGTAACTATCAGGGAGAAGGAAAGGGGAAGGGAAGATGTATAGAGAGGGCGAAGAGGGGTGTAGAGGAGGAAGATGGGGGCTGTCGGGGCCGGAGCAAGATAATGGAGAGGGTGCTGTCGGGTCCGGAGTAGTAGAACGGAGAGGTGACTGTTGGCATCGGAGGAGTCGGGGGATGGTGGAGGTGGCTGTCGGGGTTGACGAGGGGCGAGGACTGTGATGAAGTGGAGGAGGGGGAGGGATCGGGGAAGAGGGGGGGGGGCTGCGATGAACGGGTGAAAGAGGGAGGAGGGAGGAGAAGGGACGAGGAGGTTGGTGTCGGGGATGCGGGAGAGCTACGATGAAAGGGGGAAGAGGGAGGAGGAGGGAGGAGAAGGGATTGTGCGACGGCGAAGGAGGAGGAGGAGGAGGAGTCAGAGAGGGATACCGGGCGCTGTACCGTTCGCTGACGGAGAGGAAGCCGCAGCATGCACCGTTCTCCGAGGAAAACGCCGCAGCTATGACAGCTCGACGGAGGAAGATACCGCCGCTGCTGCCGCCTTTCGCAATGGAAAACGCCGTAGTCGCGGTCGCTGTAGAGTAGGAGACAGTTTCTCCGCTGCATTTAGGGCTCGGGTGCGAATTTTGAGGACGCCGTTCTCATCTGGTTCAATCGAACAAGAGATCCAAAATGACTTGACTCGGGCTCGACACAACCTGAATCAGGCGAGCGTCTGGGCTGCACCCGGTTGAACTCGCTCGCCCGGCCCACTTATCGGGCACCCCGTGACATCAATGGCTTCAGCAGTAGTAAACAACTTTCTCTCAATAAAGCCATAATCTAAATCAGTGAGAATTTGCCAATAAAGCCAACAAGTGCTAACAATCACACTAATAACAAAAGCCATAAAATATCCGAACTATTTATGCTCTGTGTAAGAAAACATATGTAGTCAAAGTCAAATTTAAAGCATTCAAATCTCTTTCTACTGTTACTAGTAACATTCTCCTCCAATTCACAAACTAAACCAGCAAATATAAGACTTGATGATTTAAATATAAGTAGGACAATAAGTTTAAGTTATGAACAAGTCTCAAATTATCAAGAGAGTAGCTTTGTAAAGTTATATTTAAGACTTAGTCACCATTTCATAATCATCCATTTCAAAATTTGGAATTAAAATTGAATCGGTGGTTTCGGTTTGATTGTTTTCCATTCTAGTTTGAACTGATAATTTTTTTTATCATTTTTATTTAAAAATAATTTATAATCTATTTTTTTAATTTTTGAAAACAATGGATGTATATCTATGATGAGTTTAAATATATATAATGATATAATAAAATATTTGATATTAAATTATATAAAAATTATAAATATTTAATCATTTCTAATGTTAGATGTCCCAACCGTTCCTTCAATTGATATATTGAATAGGAGATTGTTGTCCTCGCATATGATCTTTACATTCTATTTTGTCATCTTTGATTAATCATCGATACATAGCTTGAGATTCAACTAATTTGAGGATCATGCTCAATCTACTTTCGTCTAGGATTTGTTCTCTTATATTGAAGTCTCGATCCATAGCTATCATCGACACTAAAATTGATAATATTCATCATTAACATTGAAAATGTCATTATATATCATGTCCACGATTCTTAAATAAAAAACTCCATACCTAGTGTTGCTACAACACTAAAAAAAAATTATTAGATACATATTAAGCTTGACCTTGATGATCCCTTTGATTTTTTTATCTTTGTAATAATAGTTTTTCTGCCTTACAAATTTTATTATCTCTAATAACTTGATTGATAGAGAAGTTTGAAAGGTTATTTACTATAGTTAGCACTAAAATAGTAATATTAGTTAATAATTAATTTTTTAATATCTCTGTTAGGATCCAATTTGACACTAAAAGGGGAGGTGAATAAGTACTTTCGTAAAAATTATATTGATTCAAAATTTTCATTCGATAAATCCCGTATCGAAAAGATGTTTAAATGTAGAGTGCAAGCAAAAGCAGTAGACAGTTGAATCAACAGGCAATGATAATAAAAAGCAGAATATAAAGTGCACACCGTGTTTATAGTGGTTCGGTTATCGTGACATACATTTACTCTCGATTTCTCATCCATCGATACCACCAACTTTCACTATCAATATTCTAGGACGAAGATCAAAAACTCTCTTATAACACTTTTCTCCTTTTTCACATGTTTAAAAGATAACATTTACAAGTCACTCATCTCTCTCTTAAATAAAAATCTAACTTCGAGAAAATGAGAAAAATTCTCGCAAGATTATCACAACGTTTTCTCACAAATTTATTCTTAATTCTTGTGTTAACCGAGAAAGGATGAGTTGGGTATTTATGGGCCTCAAATAGATTCAAATTTGAAGCAAAACTGACTCATCCCGGGTTTTCAAGGTACTAGAGGTACCATCGCCAGTACTGGGTGGCACCACCACTTGCCAGACTGACAACTAGCGGTATGATCGCTTGTCAATCTGACACTGGGTGGTACTACCGTCTAGTCTAACATTGACACTGGGTGGTATCACTGCCTAACATAGTCTCAAAGATTTTTTTTGGGTGATACTACCGCCCAAATAGCCTAGGAGGCTGAGCCTCAAGCGGTGCCACTGCTTGGGCCAATTAAGAGTCATTGAATGGGCCTTCCACTTGGCCCAAAATAGCCTCAACTCAGGCCCAATGGGCCCTTAATTGAATTGGTATTATTTTATCCCAAAATTGACTCAATTAGATCTAAACTAATTTGATCTAAACACATAATTACAAACATGAATCCTGTGTTATCCGACATGTCATTGGTTCATCCGACGCTTCATCTGATCCTTAGATGCATCATTATCTCTTTCGGCATATTGCTCAATCGGCATGTTGACTCATGCAATTTCCGATCTCCTTAACACAATGTCCGATCTTTTGACTCGATGCCTGAACTCATTGCATGAGGTCCTTTTGGCACGTCAACCAGTCTTTCGGCTCGATGTCTAATCTTCTGACATGTTTTACTCCGACCCAATGTTTGATTCTTCCTACTTTATTTGAATTATCTTTCCTTGATCGAGATTAGTCCTGAGTTATTCAAACACATATTAGATCATAACTTCATCAATTGATTTCATCATCAAAATCCAAAATTCAACGATCTTTAATTTTATGACTAATATCATTAACTCCTAAACTTTCATAATAAGTGGTTAAATAATTGAATAATTACTAAAGTCGCTTAATCTTCTACCAGGGTTAAAAACATATGTACTTAAATAAATCGATAGAATTAAAAATAATTTACTTTTTTTTTAATTTTATAATCATTATTATCATATTAAAATTATTATCATATTTATATTCTTATAATTAACTAACTAAGCATATTAATACAAACAACTAAAAAAAGTATGCATAGTAAGATAATAAAGACTGGTAAAATATATATTACATTATTAAAAAAATTTAAAATTTTTAAATTTCTTTCACATACATTCCAATGTTATGAATATAAGTAAACTTTCGTAGAATTATTTGTAACAAAAATATATAATAATTTTTTTTATATTTACAATATTTTAAAAATAATTTATATATTGAATTCCATTAGGTAGAAACATCTCTAGAAAATCTTTTGATCATTTAATTTATAAAATTTGACTTATTTTTTTATTAGTTGTGATGACTTCACAAGAATGAAATAGCTTGCTTAATAGGAGATATAAAAGTTAGAAGAGATTAGGACTTGTGCACATAAATTCAAAATATGACAAGCACATCTAACATGAAAAAAAAAAAACCATGCAAAGCAAGCTGACAAGTTTCTTGTAATTTCAAAATAAAAGTGGTATTTATCATTGTATTATTAAAATCAATAAAAGCGGTATTTATTTTTCAAAATTACAAGTTTCTTGTAATTTTAAATATCAAATTTTCAAAAACCTCCTTGATGGCGCCGTTGTAGCTTCCACTTACTATCATATTAAGAAAAGAGCATAAGAGTATTCAAATTTCAATGTATGCTTAATCAATGATGTGAGAGAAAATTAGAGATTTCAAGAGTATTTATAAGGCTTTTTATTTTTTCTTTAAAATATCTTCAAAACTATCGATTGCTTAGTTGTTGAAAGGATAATTTTATTTTTTAATTTAAATTATGAAATAACTAAAATACCCATAAATATAGTCATTTATATCGTTGTATAGAGAGGCAAACTAAAGCAAAGACCGTTGGGCCTCATCATTTGAGCCCGACAACCTATTTGATGGAGGTTGTTTTAATATAAAAATAATAAAATTGATGATTCAAATCAGAATCGGAATCATCAATTTGGGGATCGATATTTTTAATTTTTCAAATCCAAGAATTATAATTAATTATCCCAAGTCGATTCCGATTCAATTTGCAATTAATAGATTATCAATTTGATATAGTTATTATTCAAATCGAATATATATAAGGACTAGTTATACTTAACTAAAGATATTGGGTCTATTTTGAAGTTTGGAAATAAGTTATGTTATAATTGTTTAGCATATTTTGATCATTTGGAATTTTATTGATTATTAAAATTTTTTGATGTGTTTGAAAAGGAAGTCGTAGAAAGGTAAATAAGATAAAGAAACTAAGTGATTTGATGAACCAAACACTTCATCAGATTCATTCACAATGGACTATATGAGGTAATTACAATGCAAATTCATTTATGGTTTGACTTATATAGATTCATATGTTATGTTACAACTAGGTATATAATCATTTTCTTAGATTTGAATTTATGGTTTACGAACTTGATTCGAAATGATATCAAATTAGCTTGACTAAGGCTTGATCAACCAGAGTTGAATCAGATGAGTGCTTGACCTACCTAGCACTTGAGCTCGAGAGAATGTTTGGACCACGTTTGATTGAACTAACTCGCCCAACTCACTTATCAGACTATATAGTCTCACCTCAAGGCACCTAGGCCAAAGAAAAAGTACCTGACTTTGTTTGCTTTAGTAAAGAAATTTATATGTAGCTTTAGCTATACACATCACTATGAATGAATATATGTAGATACATATCTTTTAATTAAGAAGTCTCACTGGCATAATATGGATCAAGAATTTGTCAATGTAACCTGCAAGTGCGAACAATCATAATAATAACAAAAGTGATAATGTTGGAACTATTCATGATGAGCTTTGCGACTCTATGTAAGAAAGCATATGTAGTCAAATTAAAAGCATTAAAATCTCTTTGTATTGTTACTAGATAATGGCTTGCGGTACTGCAATAGAGAATACGCTGAGATAAAAGGTATAAGATTTTACTTAACCAAATGTATTGAGATAAGTCATGTTATAGTTTTATTCAGCACCTTTCGATCATTTAGTATTTTGATGATTGTCAAAATTTTCTAGTATGCTTGAACATCATATTTATTATAAAGTGGTACATAAAATAAGGAAACACTAACTTATTTTCTTTTATGTAATATTTTAGTAGATCGTATGAGGTTATATGGTAAGTTGATAACGTGTAACACAATGTTTCTCGACAACTAAGACAATATCAAATACGTTCTTGACAATTAACAAAAAAGAAGATATTTTTGGACTCCCTTAAAGATAATAGATATAAAGATATATCAAAAGTTTAGAATATCAAATCAAAAATAATTATAAAACATCTGATTTTTATACTAGAAAAGAGCTAACCAATCTCGACATGAGTGGATAAAAAAAAGTCTCCTTTTACAACACATCTAATGAATTTCCCAACAAATATAACATCATAAGTTATAATACATTATATATGTATCCTTTTCTAAGGTTTGATTTATGATTTAAGTATCCAAGAGTTTGACAAGATCCTATTACCACATAAGAAAAGCTTTCAATTTGTTGGTAATTATTCTCTGAATACAATTAAACAGTTATTATATAAAAAACTAGAGATACAACCAACGTAGCTCAAATTCAATAATCTTTCTGGATCTGTGATGTGCTTAATTTTGATCAGATGAATTCAAACATACACATAAATGACCAAGTGTGACAAGATGCATGGGTCTCAATAATTAAATGAAACCAAACACGTGAGCCACAAAGTCAAACACTTGATCTAATTATGTAACAATACAGATGTGTACCAAAATTTAATATAGATCTCTTGTTTAATGCGTTAAATTAAAGTTTTGCTCGTAAATTTTTAACGTTCCGTCCAAGTGGCTCTTACATAATTCTTCGACCTTCAAAAGAAAGGTGTCCTTATTAAATTATATCACAATCATCTAAATGACAGCACAGTTACCAATATGCCTTCACACCAATTAACATGACCGAGGCCAAGTTGACACTGATCGATCGGTTGGCAGAATTAGCTAAATATGGTAGAAACAGAACACAAAAGCTTGATATTTTGGTTGCCTTTCTGAAGTAATCAACTTTCCCCCAGACCAATTTCTGAGACATCAGCATATAAGAATCAGTACCTTTTGTTGTAGAAAAAATAAATAGAAGAACAATCACCAAACAACGTGGATGTTATACTACCGGAAACTCTTGCAGAATTTAAATTGTCACAAATATAAAGTGATTAATTTGCAGTCAGCATGCAATAGGTTGACACTTGATCCTAAGGAAGCACTTACAATCCTAGTTTTCCACAACAATGTAGTGCTTTCCCTGCACAGCAACAACATAGGAATCATATTGAGCAATAAATTTATCCTTGCGTAGCAGGAAAAGGAATTTGTTTCTGAACTTCTCTTCAGATAGCGTCACGACAGATAGCAGGTTATGTCCTCTATCCAGCAATTTATTCTGATCAAGAAAATTCAAAACTTCATATCGAGGTCTCAACCTCTTCTCCAAGCTAAATGTAAGAAGCACGGGATGGCCAATGATATATGTCAGCTCACAACCAGCTTCCTTCATCAGGAATGTCATCTTATCACATAAGTTCTTCTTTGAGAGATTCCAAATGGATGGATGCCTCCTGAATGCAGCAATGCTGTCTGGTTGGGACCACCCAAAGCTCATCAGGGTTGCGACCACCCAAAGCTCATCAGGGTTGCAAAGGTAGCATCAAGCCTGGACCTGCTCAGGGTCATGACTGTTAAAAGTGCATGAGGGAACATTTTACAGTCACGTGACACACCCAACTCCTCAACATGTTTGATAGATTCGTCGATAAATTTGTTCGTTCGACAAAAAAAACTCGGTTGTGCCACCATCATCTGCACGATTTGTTGCTCATTGAAGCCACACTCCCTCAAGAGAGATATATTGGGCTCAATCTTTCGAGCCAAGCTAGAAGCAAGGAGAATCATGTTCCTCCTGCAGGCTTTAATTAACCTCTCATTAGAACCAAGAAATGACCTCCAGAAGTTGATCCTCGATTGGACATCACGTAAATTGAGCACATTCGGACATGATGAAACCAGCTGAACTATTTCAGTGTCAGAAAATCCCATGTCCTGCAAAGATCTCATCCTGGGCTTCAGGATAGTCTCTACGTTAGCATGTAGAAGCCTGGGTTCCCTCTGCATAAGCTTCATGACTTGTGCATCACTCCAACCACTCTGCTTAAAGAACTCAATGGAAAGACTTGAACTTGAAGATTTTGTGTCACAGGTGCGACACTTGGCTGTTTTTGCAGCCTTTTCTGAGGAAAGTTCACATGATTGAAGGGGATTGACCACGGTAAAGTTGGATTTATGATCTGAAATTTGGTCTTTGGCGGTGGAAAAGCTACTAAACAGACTGCAGATTTCATAGGAAGAAAGATGGATGGTGGACTTGTTACATGGAAGAATGCAAAAGAGCCTCTTTTGCACCAATAACATTATATTTTGAAGCATTATCACACACGGTTTGCAGAAAAACACAAGAAAAGTAGTTTTATTGCTGCCCTCTCCAAGTCCAAATGCCTCTTCTACCTCAAATCAAGCGCATCCGAACTAAATATATTTTCTGTATCTGCTTCCAACCAAAAGGAAGTTGAAAGCTTCCAACTAATCATCTGTATCGGATAACATTCCCCGACCAATCACGTAAATCCACCTGCATTCAGTCCCCATTAACCATTTCTTTCAAATGTAAGCCTCTAAATGGTGTTTGAATGTTGATTAAGAGTACCTTTGATCATTTACTTATTACCATGCTCACATCCAAGTTATTCACCACCACTGAAATAATGTCTTGATATGACACATGCACACTGACACTACCAACTAAAACCTGAAACAGTTCAAATGAGCACTTCCAAAATAAATGATCCTTTTCAACAAGAATGTAAAGAAATGATTTCGTTATAAGTCTAACTAAACTGGTAATTAGAAAACACACTGTTTAAGAAATTAACAACAATAATTTGTGAGTTTCAACATGCTAAAGAAGCCACTGTTGATGATGTGCAGGGAAAGCACATATAATTAACGGCGAAGGAGGAAGAGGAGTAAGAGAGAGATACCGGGCGCTGTCAACGTTCGCCGACGGAGAGGAAGCCGCAGCATGCACCGTTCTCCGTGGAAAACGCTGCAGCGATAAGAGCTCGACGGAGGAAGATGCCGCCGCAGCTGCCGCCTTTCGCCAAGGACAACGCCACAGTCGCGGTCGCTGTAGATAAGGAGAGAGTTTCACCAGTGCATTTAGGGCACGGGTGCGAATTTTGAGGATGCCGTTCTCATTGGTTCAATCGAACCAGAGATCCAAATTGACTTGACTCGGGTTCGACTAACCTTAATCACGCGGGCGCCTGGGCTGCACCCGGTTGAACTTGCTCGCCCGGCCCACTTATCGGGGGCCCGGTGACATCAATGGCTTCAGCTGTAGTAAAGGACTTTCTCTCAATAAAGCCCAGTAGTGAGAATTTGGCAATAAAGCCAACAAGTGCTAACAATCACACTAATAACAAAAGCCATAAAATATCCTAACTATTTATGCTCTGTTGAAGAAAACATATGTAGTCAAATTTAAAGCATTCAAATCTCTTTCTACTGTTAATAGTACATTCTCCTTCAATTCACAAACTAAACCAGCAAATTTAAGATTTGATGATTTAAATATAAGTTATATTTAAGACTTAGTCATCATTTCAGAATCATCCATTTCAAAAATTGTCAATTCAAAATTTGGAATCAAAACTGAATCGGCAAGAATTGGTTTCCATTTGATCCATTTCGATTCTAGTTTGAACCAATAATTTTTTATTATTTCATTAAAAAATAATTTATAATATAAAAATTTTTATACTTTTTTAATTTTTTAAGACAATGGATGTATAACTATAATGAGTACAAATATATAATGATATAATAAAATATTTGATGAAAAATTATGTAAATTTTATAAATATTTAATCCTTTTTTATGTTGGATGTCCCGATCGTTTCTTCAATTGATATATTGAATAGGAGATTATTGTCCTTGCAAATGATTTGTAAGTTATATTTTATCATCTTTGTTTAATCATCGATATATAGCTTGAGATTCAATTAATTCGAGGGTCATACTTAATCTACTTTCATCTAGGATCCGTTCTTTTACATTGAAGTCTTGATTCATAGTTCTCATCGATACTAACATTGCTAGTATTCATCATCAGCATTGAAAATATTATTATATATCATGTCCATGATTCTAAAATTGAAAATTCTATACCTATAATATTGTCACAACTCAATAGAAATTGTTAGATACATACTAAGCTTGACCTTGATGATCCCTTTGATTTTTTTATCTTTGTAATAATAGTTTTTCTCCCTTACAAATTTTATTATCTAACTTAATCTGGAGAAGTTTCGTAGGTACCATGTTGTCTACTATAGTTAGCACTATAATAGTAATATAAGTTAATAAATAATTTTTAATATATTTGTTAGGATCGAAATCGACTCTGAGAGGGGGGTGAATTAATGCTTTCGTAAAAATTACATGAA
Source organism: Musa balbisiana (assembly GCA_004837865.1). Taxonomy (NCBI): domain Eukaryota; kingdom Viridiplantae; phylum Streptophyta; class Magnoliopsida; order Zingiberales; family Musaceae; genus Musa; species Musa balbisiana. The sequence goes on from CM017197.1 coordinate 1,165,916, forward strand.
TTCAAAATTTTTGTTCGGTAAAGTATATATCGTAAAGATGTTTAAACATAGAGTACAAGTAAAAGTAGTAAACAATTGAATCAATTGGTAATGACACTTAAAAGTAGAATAGATATTTATAGTGGTTCGATCATAGTGACATACGTCCACTCCTGATTCCTATTTCGTCGAGACCACCAGCTTTCATTATCGATTTTCTTTCGACAGGCAATATTAAATACCATGTTACAACCTTTTTCTCTTTTTCACATTAAATAATTAAATAATTAAATAATTAAATAATTAAATAATTAAATAATTAAATAATTAAATAATTAAATAATTAAATAATTAAATAATTAAATAATTAAATAATTAAATAATTAAATAATTAAATAATTAAATAATTAAATAATTAAATAATTAAATAATTAAATAATTAAATAATTAAATAATTAAATAATTAAATAATTAAATAATTAAATAATTAAATAATTAAATAATTAAATAATTAAATAATTAAATAATTAAATAATTAAATAATTAAATAATTAAATAATTAAATAATTAAATAATTAAATAATTAAATAATTAAATAATTAAATAATTAAATAATTAAATAATTAAATAATTAAATAATTAAATAATTAAATAATTAAATAATTAAATAATTAAATAATTAAATAATTAAATAATTAAATAATTAAATAATTAAATAATTAAATAATTAAATAATTAAATAATTAAATAATTAAATAATTAAATAATTAAATAATCTGGAGAAGTTCGTAGGTACCATGTTGTCTACTATAGTTAGCACTATAATAGTAATATAAGTTAATAAATAATTTTTTAATATATTTGTTAGGATCGAAATCGACTCTGAGAGGGGGGTGAATTAATGCTTTCGTAAAAATTACATGAATTCAAAATTTTTGTTCGGTAAAGTATATATCGTAAAGATGTTTAAACATAGAGTACAAGTAAAGTAGTAAACAATTGAATCAATTGGTAATGACACTTAAAAGTAGAATAGATATTTATAGTGGTTCGATCATAGTGACATACGTCCACTCCTGATTCCTATTTCGTCGAGACCACCAGCTTTCATTATCGATTTTCTTTCGACAGGCAAATATTAAATACCATGTTACAACCTTTTTCTCTTTTTCACATGTTTAGGAGATAACATTCTTACAAGATTACAATTGTGTTTTCTTACAATAGTGTTTTCTTACAAATTTGTTCTTACAAATAGGGAAGATAAATGAGTGAGGTATTTATAGGCCTCAAATAGATTCAAATTTAGAGTCAAAACGGACTCATCTGGGGTTTTCAAGATACTAGTGGTACCACCGCTAATACTGGGTGGTACCATCACCTGTTAGTCTGACACTATGTGGTACCATCACTTAGTATGATACTAATACTAGGCAGTACCATCGCTTGACACAGTTTTGAAGATTGTGTCTAGGTGATACCATCGCCCAGACAGGTTGGGAGGTCGAGCTTTAGGAGGTGCCACCGCCTAGGCCAACTAAGGGTCACTAAATAAACCTTTCACTTGGCCAAAAACAGTCTTAACTCAGGCCTAATGGGCCCTTAATTGAGTTGGCATTATTTTATCTCAAAACCGACTCAATTTGACCTAAATTAACTTGATCTAAACACACACAATTGCAAGCATGAATCCTATGTTATTCGATATGTCATTGGTTCATCCGGTGCTTCCTCGGTGCATTGTCCTCTCTTTTGATGTATTGCTCAATCGGTATGTTGACTCATGCAACTTTCGATCTCCTTGACGCAATGTTAGATCTTTTGACCCGATGCTCGAACTCATGATATGAAGTCTTTCCAAAACGTCGATTAATCTTCCGATCCAACGTTCAATCTTCTGACATGTTCTACTCCGACCCAACGTCTCATTCTTCCTGCTTTAATCGAATTGTCTTTCATTGATCGAGAGTAATCATACGTTACTCAAACGCACATTAAATCATAACTTCATAAATTGATTTCATTATCAAAATCCGAGATTCTAACTATCTCTAATTTTATAACCAATATCGTTTACTCCTAAACTTTCATAATAAGTGATTAAATAATTAAATAATTAAATAATTACTATAATCACTTAATCCTGTTAAAAACATATGTAATTAAATAAATTGATAGAATTTAAAATAATATATCTTTTTAAATTTTATAATCATTATTATCATATTTAAATTAATATCATATTTATTTTCTTGTAATTCACCTAAGCATATTAATACAAACAACTAAAAAAATATGCATAGTAAGATAATAAACACCAGTAAAAGTATATATTACATTATTAAAAAATTTAAAAATTTTAAATTTCTTTCACGTACATTCCAATGTTGTGAATATAAGTAAACTTTCATAATATTATTTGTAATAAAAATATATAATGATTTTTTATATTCAAAAGATTTTTTAATAATTTATATATTGAATTCCATTAGGTAGAAACATCTCTAGAAGATCTTTTGATCTTTTTATCATTTAATTTATAAAAACTGACTTATTTTTTCATTACTTATGGATGACTTCACAAGAACGAAATAGCTTGCTTAATAGGAGATATAAAAGTTTGAAGAGATGTAAGTCCTTCTTGTGCACATAAATTCAAAATATGACAAGCACATCTAACATGAAAAAAAAAAAAACAACCCTGACAAGCTTCTTGTAATTTCAAAATAAAAGCAGTATTTATCATTGTATTGTTAAAATCAACGAAAAAAATTTTAAGAATCAAATAATACATTATAAAATCTATCATTTCCTAAATATTTTTTATTATATGCCATTCAATAAAAACTCTAAAAGCATAATTTTTTTTACATGGTCGAATAACTATCAATCAGTGATTCCTATGTGTATATTTGCTAGTGATCATTCTAAATATCTAAATAAATATAAACATAATATTTTTTGTAAAAATTATATAATGTGTGAGCAAGTGTGGTACACAGAATTGGGTAGGATTTAAAGCCTTGACAATAATCAATAAATCTATTTTTTCATCAAAATTAAAAGATAAATATTTAACAAAAATTAATATAGCTAATGTTTCATATTTTTAATATGAAAATAAAAAAAAGGGATTAGTAGGGTACTAAAAAATTTACGTTTGACTTTTCTCCATATCAACATGATTTTATATACTCAAAATCGAAAAATAACAATGGAAATCAACATGATACACATTATTACTTCTTAACTATAGCATGATTTCATAAGACATTTTTATGAAGGTGAAAAGAGAATAATTGAAAGATACAAAGATTTCAACCATCTTATCTTTAATATCTTTTCAGAACTTCTAAAAAGAATTTTATACACTTGAATATCATATAATCAGTAGTTGCTTCACAACCATCCAACAATCTTCTTTGTCTACTATTCTAAATCTTTCCTCTTACAATCTTTCATTAAATTAAAGTTTTATCAACCAAACATATTACAAAGGAAAATAATGATAGTGTTTTTTATTTTTAAGACACTAAAATGATAATACAACATTATATAAAAAAAGAAGCTTCATAACTAACTGTCGATATATGCCATAGATGTGTTCATTTTATTACCCACCTGCTAATTGTTCTCTTAATATAATTCAACTGTTATTATCAAAAAATAGATATGCACCAAATGTAGCTCAAATTCAATAATCATTCTGTACCTATGATCGGTGCGGGTGCTCAATTTGGTTTAGATGAATTCAAACATAAACATAAATGACCGAGTGTGAAAAGAAATGGGCGATAATAGTAAAATTAAACGGTTAAAATGGAAGTATTGGTCTTAATTTTTTAATGTGTGAGTCTGGTTAGGACTAGAACAAATATATTATAATCATATCCACAACTTTTTGTTGCCAATGAGATGTCCGCCTTCAAAAGAAAGGTGTCCATATTAAAGTAGATCACAATCATCTAAATGACAGCACAGTTACCAATACGCCTTCACAACAATTAACATGGCCGAGGCAAAGTTGACACTGATCGATCGGCTGGCAGAATTAGGTAAATATGGTAGAAACAGAACACAAAAGCTTGATATTTTAGTTACCTTTCTGAAGTAATTGACTTTCCG